>JACXGI010010789.1:0-26725 GCA_016801175.1 Esox masquinongy
GCTGCCCCACCCCTGCTCTGCTGCTCCACCCCTGCACAGCATCTTCTTATCAGGACCTTGTCAAGGAAGTACGTAAAGTCCTCTGACGATCCAGCTGCCCCTGAAGGGAGGGCTGTCTTTTGCATGTTCCCTCCTCCTCCCCTACCCCTTCTGTTTGCTTTAATTAAACGTCCTCCAGGACCCTGAATACTTGTCCGGTGTCGGTTCCCTGTTTCTCTCCCCATTACACTATGTACAGTACTGAATCATTAGAACTTCAGGGGGAGGGTAGGTAGGCACTATGTTACAATACAGTTTTTATCTGTTTTTTTTAGATCTAAACTTGCTTCTTTTTTTTCTGTCAGAGTACCCTCTTGTGTCAGAGCATTCCATGGTGACATGACTCTGTACATAACCAAACAATGCATTAAATCTGTGTCTGCTGGGGTATGTATGTATTGCCTGTTTGAATTGTATGGAAATCTATTGTAGAAGTGGTTGGTTATTTTAGACACAAATGTTTCTCAAAAATACTAGAAGTATCTCTTTCAAGCCTTTAAAATAATATTTGTGTTATTGCTGTTGTATTTCTCTCTCTTTTCTGGGTGATAACAGAACCTTTCTCTCCCCTGGGTGACAACAGAACCTGTCTCTATCCAGGGTGATAACAGAAACTCTCTATTTCCTGGGTGACAACAGAACAGAACCACTCTCTCCCCTGGGTGACAACAGAACCTGTCACTCTCCAGGGTGATAACAGAACCTCTCTCTCCCCTGGGAGACAACATAATCTCTCTCACTTGGGTGACAACAGAACCTCTACCTTTCCTTGGTGACAATAGAACCTCTTTCTCTTCTCCTGGTTAATAATAGAACAGAACCTCTCTCTCTCCTTGCTGACAACAGAACCTCTCTCTCTCCTGGGTGATAACAAAACAGAACCCATCTCTCTCCTGGGTGTTAACTGAAGAGAACCTCTCTCAGGCAGTGGTAATAATAATTATCACACACACACACACTCACACACACACACGCGCGCACAAGCGCGCATTCAATATGTATTTTCTCATAATCTGGCCTGCTTTAACCCAGTGAACTGTTTTTCAAATTGACATTTAATGCACCCATCATATGTCCTTAGTATCTCCCAACCAATAAGCACACTGATATTACAGGCAGGCTCAGACGGTGACCTTCCAGTGGATAGGTAAGAGAGCCAGGATGTCATGGTGCATCTGTTATATTAAAACAAATATTGGGTTTATTTTTGTATTATTGTATATTTATATTGTTAATACATGTGCTGTTAAAGAACATATTGTTTTTAATTTACCCCTTAAATGGGTTTGTTAGAACAGAAGAGTAAAACATATGTTTAGATTAACTGTCCAGATGATTATCCACAAAGATCCAAGTGTGTCATCCTTTACCCAGCCTGGTTGATAATTATAATAGCAATACAGGTTTGAAGGGGGAAAGGCCACTTTTAGAAAGCTTGATAAGATAAGAAGACAAACCAGCTGTGAACAGACAGACAGCTCTGGAAACTTCACCATCTCTAGGCAGCCCTGCAAAAACCAAGACGGAAATGTGCAGAACACGGTGGAACATGGAGTTGATGGAACCTAGCAGTGAATGTTACTGTCTAACTGACCCAACCACAATCAATTCTCTCTCTGACTGAACCCCCCAAAAAACCAAAGACATTTGGGCGTTTGCCTGTTTGACACAGCATACACTACCGACTGGTCTTTGCAACTCTGCCTAGAAGGCCAGCATCCCAGACTCGCCTCTTCACTGTTGCCGTTGAGACTGGTGTTTTCCGTGTACTGTTTAAAAAACTGCCAGTTGAGGACCTGTGAGGGTATGTTTTTCAAACTAGTCACTCCAATGTATTTGTCGTCTTGCTCAGTTGTACACTGGGGCCTCCCACTCTATTCAGGTTAGTGTCAGTTTGTCTGTTGTTTGTATGGAGTAGTACACAGCGTTATATGAGATCTTCAGTTTCCCAGCAATTTCTCGCATGGAATATCCTTAACTTCTCAGAACAAGTATAGACTGATCAGAAAAATGTTATTTGTTTCTGGCCATTTTGAGCCTGTAATTAAACCACAAGTGCTGACACTCCTTTACATTAACATTTACAATGTCTACACTGTATTTCTGATCAATTTGATGTTATTTTAATGGACCAAAATGAGCTTTTCTTTTGAAAACAAGGACATTTCTAAATGGCCCCAAACTTTTGAATGATAGTGTGTGTCAGGTAGCCCTTAGCAGGATTCTGTTGGGTTGAGAAGGCAGCTCAGTTATTCTGTCTGTTGTTGGAGTGTGACCCTCCTGGGAGGTGATTACTATACTCCATATGAAAGAGAGGCATATGGGACTCCACCTCAGTGTGAACGTTGTGCCAGATTTCATTCCCATTGAACGTTGATATTTTTATGCTTCCCGTCAGTCTGTTGTGTTCTGTCTCCTGATTGGCTCTAGATGTATTATTGACATAGCTGCATGGGAGTTAGCTCTGGAGGGGAGCACGGTGAAGATGAACCAAGGCCCAGAGCACGGGGAACGGAGGGCCCTGAGTGTGTTTTAAATAACACCTCAATGTGTCCTCGTCTAAAGTAGTGCACTTTAAAAGAGTACGATGCCATTTGGGACACATCCCAATGCTGAGTCCATATCCTCAGAATAGAAAGTTGCAGTAAACCTGGATGGAGACAGTAGATGTTGAAGAGTTCCTACGGATCTGTTCATCTATTTATTGTGGTGGGAGGTAGCCTAGCAGTTAGAGCTTCTGAAAGGGGAATGATCTCTTGTTGTGTCCTTGAGCAAGGCAGTTAACTGTGTATGGTCTGATGTTGCTCTATATAAGAACCACTGCTTAATGTAAACAAGGATATTTGTGGGTGCTGCATATGCGTTTCCACACACTCTACATGTAAATTACAGTATGTAAAGGCTAACATGTTTAAATGACAGTGTGTGAAGGTTAACATGTTTAAATTACAGTATATAAGGGTTAACATGTTTAAATTACAGCATATAAATATTAACTGTTTTTAAATCAGAGAATAAAAAGGTTAACGGCGTTTATGTTTAAATTACAGTTTTGTGAAAGGGAGAGACACAGCAAAGGCACACAGTGTCAGTGTTCTGGTCTCAGGAGGAAATTAAATTAAATCAAAACTGAAAGGAGAAAAAAACAGTGGCAAGGAACAGCTTCCCTCTTTCTTTAGTCTTCCACTCTCTGCTGCCCAGAGCTGCTTTCAATTAACTGGGATCTCTTTTGGCCTCCCCCTGACGAGGCCTGATTGGAGGCAGGTGTGCCTCGTTAAGGGGTGGCAGCCGAGCTGCACTTAGAGATAGCAGCTGGGCTGCATTTAAGGGCCCCATTTTGCAGCCCTGGGCCATGTGGTTCACCACAGTGTGTAGAGGTTCACCATGTTTAAAATACAGTATATAATAGTTTACTTCCCTCTCTAGTCCAGCAGCATCAGACATGCTGATGGGTTTTTCAGAGATTTAACATCAGTCTGTTTGGATTTAATGGGTTTCTTAAAAAATCCCATCAAGCAGAAAATAACCCAACAAAACGATCTAACAAGTTGAAATGAACCCCAAAAACACCCCAGCAAGTAAAAAAAAGAACCAACTACTAAAAAATAACCCAATAAAAGAACCACTGGCCACCAATCTAGTGGATTGTGAAAAGAACCCACATTTTCTTGCTATGTAGATACCAAAACGTCCATTCTATGGAGATACCAACAGCTCCGTGTTCCTGTGAATCCACAAAGTTTAATTTAGGTAGTTATTAGTTTGTATACTGTTCAATCAAGGATTTTTTAAAGACATATTTCAAAATTACTAAGAAAGTAAAAGTCACTGGTGAACTCTAATGCTTCCAAATTCATTGCAGTACTTCCTAACTCACCCTATTGGGTTTTACAGAGGATTTATTCAACATTGTCATCCCGAACTCACTCTTATAAAACACTGTGATTCCCCCAAAATACAATACACACATACTTTATACTGGCAGATTCAGAGTATGAAGGTCACTAAATAAAAAACACACATCGATACAGACATAACAATGTACAACTGAGGTGATGATGTTAAACTGACACACCAGGTTTTATCACTGAATCTACAGACTGTTTTATCACTGAATCTACAGACTGTTTTAACACCGACTCTACAGACTGTTTTAACACTGACTCTACAGATTGTTTAATCACTGGCTCTACAGACTATTAATCACTGTTTAGTCACTGACTCTAGAGACTATTGAAGGGGCCCTAAAGCTCCTATCTCTACAGAATGGCTTAATATGTCTGATGTGATTGAGCCACTGTTGTCACGATCAGTGTCTCAGATGCTTTGCAATACAGAATTTACATGAGTATTTTAATCAGCCATATACAGACGAAGAAATACCAGCTCGATAGCCTTAAAGTGATCTAAATAGAAACAATAACCAACATTGTATTTTTCTTTTCGTAAGCCTAACGTTTCTTCATCTCCTCTCTATTGTTAACGCTTCTGGAGACTGTGGTTGGACATAATTATGGGAAGATATTTTCATCAGATGGTGCTGGGAATAAATGAACGGACCACACGTGTCAATCGGTTGTGGCAAAATATGTCACATTCCTCCATTCCAGCAACATGGTTGGATGGCGCTGCTGAGACTATGCCAGGGTGGCTACAGCACCCCTACTTCCCGCAGTTATGTTGTTGGGGCACATTCCTGATATGAATGTATCTTGTTACGAAATGCACACTGGAGAATAATTGTGTGCAGCCAGTCACATTTTTGCTGTTGTAAAGATTACTGCAAAGTTATCTGACTGAAATTTAACCTGAGTTTGTACTATATTCAGTAAATGTTCGTATTTAATAATTTAGAAGCCTACTACAGCCATTGGCAGCCATATTGAACGAAACTACATAATTGAGCTGCCCCATTGCCTTTATAGTAATAGTGCAGTAGCTGAATATTGTAACACCCTGGTGATTCAGGGGGATTACAGCAGTGTCTCCATCTCTTCACGTCTGCATGGAAGGCCTCTATCCCTCCTCTCTCTCCTTTTCCTCTCTCTACTGTCTCCTTTCTCTCGCTCCTCTCTTTGGGGTGAATCAACATCCAAAAGCATATTGAAGCAGCAAACCTCAACTGACTGACTTATCTGAAAGAAATAAAGAGGGCCGTAGTCTGCTTCTCACTTTGAAACTCATGCACAAACATGCACGGACACGGAAGCACACATCCGTGCATTTATGCACACACACACACACACACACACACACTTCATGCATGCACACACATACTGAAATCCAAAACAATCCCTCTTTAATGAACTATACCTGTAGGGTTCAGGCAGGGTAATACCATCAAGAAATAGTCTGATAGGTTCAGGTGTTGATGTGAACTGTTGATATTTTTCATTTCATCAATTCTGTCTCTGGACAGCATGACAGTGTTGAGGCTGAAAGTTCTGACTCTAAAAAGCACAACATCTATGAGGATAAAAGTTCTGTCTCCAAAGAGAAAGTCTGATCTAAAGCATAGCTGGCCTTTATACCTCAGGTCCCAATTAATTATCTTGGAGTGATACCCCAGGTTCCTGTTGAGACAATACCCCAGGTTCCTGTGGGTTCTGTTGGGGAGATCCCTCAGGTTCCTGTGGGTTCTGTTTGGGAAATCCCTCAGGTTCCTGTGGGTTCTGTTGGGGCGATCCCTCAGGTTCCTGTGGGTACTATGGGTTCTGTTGGGGTGATCCCTCAGGTTCCTGTGGGTTCTGCTGGGGTGATCCCTCAGGTTCCTGTGGGTTCTGTTGGGGGTGATCCCTCAGGTTCCTGTGGGTTCTGTTGGGGAGATCCCTCAGGTTCCTGTGGGAAATCCAAACACATCTTACTGTAGACTGATAGCATGGCTACATCACATAATCCCCCCCAATACCCTCAGTAATCCTTAGAAGGGATGCACTATGTAAGGAATATGGTAACATTTGGCAAGGGAAAGAGTCAGGTCTGAATATATTAGACCAATGGTTATGAACATTTATAACTCAACATGGTTAAAAACTCAAAACACACCATGTCATGATCCGTTTGGCTGTTACCAAATTCCAAATATTTTGAGAAGTTATCATAGGAAATGAAAATAATTAGTACGTCTCCTCCTAGCAGAAATATTCGATTTTATTATCGTTAGTTGTATTAAAATCAGACCCCATTGTCTATAAGGAGATAATAGAACTTAAAAATGTTACATTAACTGAAAATACATTCATAAAATTTCTATTTGTTCACTCTCCCTTACCAAATTGTCTGTATAGAAAATCAGTTGTGTGCTACAATTTGAAAACGTGTCTATACAAAATCAATAGCATGAACAATTTATTATACTTATTTAAATAGAACAATAATAAAACAAATACCACTAAATAATTCTAAAATTAATTGGACAAGTAATTCCAAGACTAAATACTAAGCACAGCTAAAAAGATGTCTTAAGATATTTTGGAAAGATATCAATAGTTTCTGAGGGCCTTCAGTCTTCTGGGCAGGCCCAAAGAACGGGCCCACAGTGGCTGAAAGATTTTGTTTCTGACCTTTGAAATAGAGAGACTGACTGGGTATTGTAAAAATATGTCAGACATGTGTCTGAGTGAAAGGCCACGCAGTGTTTTAAAAAAAAAAAATTTGATTCAAAAACTAATAGGCAGCCAATGCAGGGCATTTAATGTAAACATTCTGTGTTCCCTCCTTCTGGTCTTTCTTAGAAATTGTGCTACTGCATCCTATTGGCCCTGCAGAGACAATAATGCACCATACCTAAGACTGGGGACAACCATTTTGGTACTGGGTGACAGGCCATTCGCTAGCTAGGTGCTACAAGCAAAGTAATCTAAGAAAGCTGTGTCAGCTTCCCCCGACAGCCTAATTAATCCCCTTCAGAGAAATGAGGGACTACAGTGTCACAATATTACATTGTGTGACATATTAGTATTTCAAGTGTGTGCATATTATGCAAATATAACCTACCTGTGGTACCATCAGAGATGCTAAGCCGTGTTGTGTTTTGGCACCTTGAAGGTGCATTATGAAATGTTGGCCACTGGTTGAAAATTTTTAAAAAGCATACCATGTCATGTCACATGTCAAATTTGGAATTTCACCGCTTACTGAGGTGTGATAGTGACTCCACATATAGATTACACACGCATAAACAACACCTTACAACCTACTGACCTTACTGCTTGTCTGTCGATATGACGTCATTGAGGATCTATGGTATTGCTGAGTATTGTGAGACTCAAAATGGTGAGTTTTCTATTTACCAGACTTTTGAAAACTTCAACCCATAACAATTCAGGTATATTCCTTTGAATGGGGGAATGCTGGGTACCTTATCATCACTGGGTTACGATTTATTTGGATAGTCAAAATAACAATCTGTGGCTGCTCTACTGATATTCATACTGTCAACCAACTATCAAAAACAAAGTAACTTGTTGCTAGGTTTAAGATCAGGGTTAGGTTTAGAATGAGT
The DNA here is from genome assembly GCA_016801175.1 of Esox masquinongy. Lineage (NCBI taxonomy): Eukaryota > Metazoa > Chordata > Actinopteri > Esociformes > Esocidae > Esox > Esox masquinongy. Next base: position 7,544 of record JACXGI010010789.1, read on the forward strand.
GTTACGGTACGGCTTAGGGAAAGGTTTAAGGTTAGTGTTACGAACCCTGTGGCTCTAGCATTCTAGGGTGGATGGTACAGAGACCCGTAACATAAAACTCATGCAAATTAGTGTTGTGTAAATGCACAGTGAGAACAAACAACACAGACAACCAAAGCTACCGTCAAACATAAAACGTTTATTATAAGCACACGGTAAAGGGGTTAGGGAAAAGGGGGTGAGCTGGACCCAAGAAATGAAATAATATAGCCAAAACACCCCTAAACTGAACTTGCCTGCCTCAAGACCCGCTTAGCTGACTACTAACCAATACAAAAATACAGTGGGTGGTCCACTCAGTTCTAACTAGTGTTTTTAGACAAAGTTTTCCTACGGGTTGTGTATGCCCAAGGTCAACTTGCTAAAAAAAAAAACTTTTCCCAGGGACACAGGGACAAATGAAACCACACTGGTTGAACAAGGACTAAACAGCACACAGCAAACAATTGACTAGACAACAGCAAACAAAACACCACAGCAATACATACTCACATGAAACAGGACAAAGCGAGATGTATGTGCTAAACTAAGTGATGTATGAATGAATGCAGTGTCTATCAAAAGGGTATGTATCTCAAGAGTGTCTATGTCCATGTGGGGTAAATCAAAAGAGTCTCTCTGGGAGAACCAACTGACTGGGTTTTTAAACCAGGGATGTGTGATGTGATTGGGTAATGGAAAAAGGAACAGGTGGTGCAATTAGGAGGGGTGTCCACTGATAGGTCCACCTCAGCAGTCAGGCGATGCACTCATGACTGCCAGGTGGGAAACACCAACAAGCACAATCAGGAACATAAGAGACACCTGGGGAAACGACAGGAGGGGAAAAACACAAACGCACATACAGTGTACCTGCATGTGTAACAGTTATTGATAGGGATAGGATGAGGTTAAAAGTTCGGGTTAGTGATGGTAGATAGTTAGCTGATATGTTATATGACAGTCTGTAAATCTTTGTTATAAAAACATTTCTAAAGTGGTCAAAGTCACTGCCATGCAGTAAAGCTTTTTTTGTTGCTGGCAGGTGTTTGAACCCTGATTGCGGTATACAGACACTGCCTAGGGGGTCCAGCATTGTGTCACAGTGCTGCCCGAGGTGGACGGCTGGAAGATGATACTGGCAGTATCTACCGTGGCAGGTAGAAAGGGCAGCTTACCGGCATAAAGCATATCGTATTACTGTATGTTGTTTTTGTAGTCTCACAAAGTCAACAGAACAGAGCGTTCCAAAAAAATTTGTAATCTGTCAATGGTGCAATTTGTTTGTTGGGATCATGTTCTAGTGTCGGCTGGGAACAATGGCATACATTACTTTGAATGCAGTCAAAGTCATATTCTTTTCAATGACTACCTCGTCTAAGAGCATGAATAAGACGGTTTGAGGAGGTTTGGTTCCTAAGCAACCTGCCTCGACTTTGTTTGGAGTACATTAGACCGACATAGCTACTGTTGTACGTCAAAGCAATGTCCTGGCAAAGCTTGGTAGAGCTTGGGTGGATTAGAATGTGCTGCTTCTTGTGAATTGCCTTTCATTTTACAGCTTTGAAAAAGGTGTATTTCTCATCCGAAACATTGTTTATCCACAATGTGTGCCCTGAGATAATCCACCCTAACGCAACATCATCGACAACCTATTTACATAGACCCTGGACCAGTGTGTGGATGGAAAGAGAGGGAGGGAGGGAGAGAGAGAGAGAGAGAGATACTGAGAGAGAAGGGAAGTGTTGACGGAAGGTTGTGTTTGCCATCTGTCTGGCTGTTAATGCAGTGGCTTAGCTTCCTGCTGTTTCAATCACTTCCTCAGGGAGATGTAGAGACAGAGTCAATATTTATGGGTAATATCGCTGAGGGTTAGGGTTAGGGTTAATATTATTATCGCTCAGAGACGGACCCTAATGTGCCAGCAGACGACACTGAAGGCTGTGTGTGTTCGCGTGCGCGTGTGCTACCACTGAGGGCTGAGGGCCAGACCCTAATGGGTTGTGTGGACGGCAGTGTAAGGGGGAGGCAGGAAGGCAGGGGGGGGACTCATAAAGCAGAATGTCCCCACTGAACTAAAATATATAATTCACCCTATTCCATACATAGCAAACCCTATAACCTACATAGTGCACCCTATAACCTACATAGTGCACCCTATAACCTACATAGTGCACCCTATAACCTACATAGTGCACCCTATTCCCTACATAGTGAACCATATTCCCAACATACAGCACCCTATTACCTACACCAAAATAACTACATAGTGCACCCTATTCCCTACATATTGAACCATATTCCCTACATACGGCACCCTATTACCTACACCATATTAACTACATAGTGCACCCTGTTCCCTACATAGTGAACCATATTCCCAACATACGGCACCCTATTACCTACACCAAAATAACTACATAGTGCACCCTATTCCCTACATACGGCACCCTATTACCTACACATATTAACTACATAGTGCACACTATTCCCTACATAGTGAACCATATTCCCAACATACAGCACCCTATTACCTACACCAAAATAACTACATAGTGTACCCTATTCCCTACATAGTGAACCATATTCCCTACATACGGCACCCTATTACCTACACCAAAATAACTACATAGTGCACACTATTCCCTACATATTGAACCATATTCCCTACATACGGCACCCTATTACCTACACCATATTAACTACATAGTGCACCCTGTTCCCTACATAGTGAACCATATTCCCAACATACGGCACCCTATTACCTACACCAAAATAACTACATAGTGCACCCTATTCCCTACATACGGCACCCTATTACCTACACCATATTAACTACATAGTGCACACTATTCCCTACATATTGAACCATATTCCCTACATACGGCACCCTATTACCTACACCATATTAACTACATAGGGCATCCTATTCCCTACATAGTGCACCATATTCCTTACATAGTGAACCATATTCCTGACATACGGCACCATATTCCCTACATTGGGCACCCTATCGCCTACACCATATTCCCTACATAGGGCACCATATTCCATACATAGGGCACCCTATTTCCTGCATAGTGAACCTTATTCCCTACATAGTGCACCTTATTCCCAACATAATGCACACCTATTCCCTACATAGGGCACCTTATTCCCTACATAGTGCCCCATATTCCCTACATAGTGCACTACATTCCCTATAAAGTGGACCTTATTCCCTACAAAGAGATAGGTGTACATGGTGAATGTTTTGGGCACAGTGTGTAGGGGCTAGTGAAATAAGAAGTAGAGAATGGAGGATGCTAAAGGACTGGATGCTGGAGAGAATGAAAGTAGTACAGGATTGAGGGAACTAGGACTAGAGCCTGGAAGGAATTAAAAGATTAGAGGCTGGAGGGAACTAAGTTTAGAGACTGGAGAGAACTAAAGGAATAGAGGTTGGAGAGAATTAAAGGAGTAGAGGCTGGAGGAAATTAACTGACTAGAGCCTGGAGGGAACTAAACGAATAGAGGTTGGAGAGAACTGAAAGAGTAGAGGCTGGAGGGAATTAAAGGACTAGAGGCTGGAGGGAATTAAAGGACTAGTGGCCGGAGGAAACTAAAGGACTAGAGGCCGGAGGGAACTAAAGGACTAGAGGCCGGAGGGAACTAAATGACTAAAGTCCGGAGGGAACTAAAGGACTAGAGGCTGGAGGGAATTAAAATACTAGATGCTGGAGGGAACTAAAGGACAAGAGGCTGGCAGGAATTAAAGGAGTGGAGGTTGGATGGAATTAAAGGATTGAGAGGCTAGTTGATGTAAAATGTGTTGCCTTAGGAATCATTTTCATTACAATAATCAACATAATTCTATATGACCAAACTTATATCAAAACTGGCCGCATGTTGATTGGCAATTAATACATGACATATCTGAGATTGACCTTTCAAAGGAACAGGGTTTCAAATGTGAGGCTATGGACAATGTGTTAATGTTTTATACAATTAGCACTTCTGTGTTTTCCAGAAAATCAAGGCCTCAAGAGATAAGAACCCTATCTCAGTTTTCTCAAAGCCGGAGATAATGTTAAAGACCAGACCCCTGTACCCAATTCAAGACAAAAGGAGCATTCTTACATTCTTATTTGACATTTACTATTTATTATTACTTAACATAATATCAAAATACTTAGCATAACATGACATTTATGTGTCCAAGCAGATAATGAGTTAAGTGGGATGTGGTTACCAGGGAACAGCGTGTGAATACACAGTAAATGAAAGCAATGGCATATGCCTGTTTATTACAGCCCCTGTGGCTCTTCGATCAGAGGATAATCAAATTAATCGAGTGTGGTAATATGATTGCAAAAGGTACAATATGAGTACAGGGCATAATATAACAGTGAGCACCCACACTAAACATAAAAACACAGTGCCCTCCAGAAATATTGGGACCTGTGGTAAAATAAAGTTAATGTTACTTATCAGCTTTATCTTATATCTAAAAATATGAGAAAAAAAAAACATTAATTGGGGTAAAAAACATGCATTCTTCATGTGTCACACTTTTTGGCAACCATTGTTTTTTTTTATGAACAACCGAGTCACTGGGGAACTTTTAACTGGTCTTCAATAACTTCGTTTTTCACTGGGGTATAAATATAAGATGACACATACGCCAAACTCCCTAACTCTGTCACAATCCGAGGAGGTTGCAGGACACAGGCGCAGAGGGGATGGAACAAACGGGTATTTGGCTCCAAAAAAAGCTTTCACGCAACATGACAACCGTAATATGCAACAATGACTGACAAAACACACTAGGGCAGGAAGAACTTAAATAGGGACAGAATAGGTCACATTCAAGAACAAAAGCAACATCCAAACCGAACAAAACGGAACCTCACAAATTCGTCTGGGAAGTATGGGAAGGTGATCACTGGGTCCTATGGTCACATGAGAACGTTTTGGTTAAAACACGGAGGTTGTTTTATTATAAAAGGGGAGATGGTCATGCATAAATTTAACTCATTACCTTTGTGAAGTTCAGTGGTGGATATTTAACGTGAAGAGGGTGGTTTGCTTCCAAAGGCTTGGAGAACCTGGTTTAGGTTACTGGCATCATGGGCTGTCATGTACCATAAGATTTAAAGTAAAATCTGTCTGCTTTTGCCAGGTTAAAACTGTGTTGTCGTTCAAACTTCCAGCATGGCATTGATCTAATGTACTCCTCCAGGGTACCTTTTTCAGTTTCAGCACATCACAGTATATATTTTCTGTAATGGCCATCCCAGTCCCCTGACATCTACCCCATTGTGTACTTATCAGGTGAGCTGAAGAGGAGAGTCCACAAGCGAGGACCAAAGACTGAAGGATCTAGAGAGACTCTGCTTGGACGAATGGTCTCAAGTCCCTTATTATGTGTTCTCTCAACTCATCCAACATTACAGGACAAGACTCAGTGCAGTTATCTTTGCACAGGGAGGCTGCATGAAGTATTAAATATAAGAGTGCCAAAAATTGCACCTTCATTGTTTTGGAAAAATTTAATTAAATTCAATTAAAAATGTTATTTCTTTGGTATTTTGAGTGTGGAATCAACGCTTCCTGAATGTTGCCTGATTTTGCTCCTAGGTCATCCTGCAGCCAGGTGCCATTACCCACCCAGGTTGACCACCTCTGTTACTTACTTACTGAAACACCAGGTCAGAAAGAAGAAACAAAGCCTTCACTCTTTGTTACTGAAACACCAGGTCAGAAAGAAGAAACAAAACTATCACTCTTTGTTACTGAAACACCAGACCAGTAAGAAGAAACAACACCATCACTCTGTGCTACTGTAACACCAGGCCAGTAAGAAGAAACAGGACCATCAGTCTGTGCTACTGTAACACCAGACCAGAAAGAAGAAACAGGACCATCAGTCTGTGCTACTGTAACACCAGACCAGAAAGAAGAAACAGGACCATCAGTCTGTGCTACTGTAACACCAGGCCAGTAAGAAGAAACAGGACCATTTCTACTCACTTCTTACTGCTGACGAAGGGCATTCAACAGAGCTTTCTTCCGTTGCATCAGAAAAGTTAGGGAACCAACTTCTCCTCCACTTGAAAAGACCACCTGGGTCAACAGACCCTTCAGCAGTTTTTCGCCCTTAAATCACCTCTTCCTCTGACAGAGTGATGAAGCCGAGTGGAGGGAGACCATCAGTACTCCTGAGTGTCAGCAGAAGAATGCATGGCAGTGATGTCTGTCCATGTTCCCAGACGCATCCATAAAACACACCTCTGTGTGCCACTGTGCTTCAGACTAGCATGCAATGTTTTCATCAGTGGGGAACAAATTGCAAGTAAAAGCTGCTTGCTTAGAGAACTTAGAGACAAATTAAGACCCTGTCATCAGATACCAAACACTGAGGAACAGTTACTTAATCTGGTCAAAGTTTACTAGTAGTTTTCTCATATTTACCCTGCCTTGTCAGAGGCCTGGATTTGCCCTTAGTGAAATATGGATGACAACCCTCTACATGGAAGACAACGTCTCGGAGATATGGAGCATTAGGTAATAATGGATCTCTAACCACAGAGATAACTTTGCCAGATTTTTTTTTTCCATGTCCTAAGACCAGCTTTAACTGTACAACAAGGCTTACCAGAATATTCAAATGTGTTTCCTTAGGGAAATTTAGGTGTGCTGCATTAATCTTTGTTTTATTTCAACAGATACAGTATGAAAAAAAATGGCTGGCCTGTTAACTATGCCATAACTTATATCTGTCCTCAGCGGAGAGACAGACATTCAAGTCGGACAGTCTTTGTTCTAGCAGAACAGACTGGGTTCTAGCAGCACCGGTTTTATGTTCTAGCAGGACAGTTTGTGTTCTATCCTCTCAGAGGACAAAGTTTTCATTTCAAAACACATTTTCCTGCAATTCTACACACGTTGACATACTGCACCCATGCTGGTCTTTTGACCACAGAAAAGACCAATAAACCCTGTGGACATTCCCCCAGATAACACAGATCACTGCAATGTATATTACAGGGAACAGGTTTAGAGGGCTATAGTGTCACTATGGTATCCCCTTTACCACTCCCCTCAGCGTCCACCCTACCCGTCCCTCACATCTCTCACAGTCCCACCGCCTCGGGCTCAGAATCAGTCTGCTGAATTAATCAGTCAGACAAACAGAGTGGACATTTCCTCAGTGGTTCAAACGTGTATTTATTAATGCTCCTGTGGTACAGAACATTAGCTGATGTGACCTATAACTTTTTATAATAAGGACTATTTACATAATAAAACCAAAAACATTTACCATGTAATGTGTATTTGTTTTCCCTCCTTGGTCTCCACCCTCCAGGGCACATGTCCCTCCTTGGTCTCCACCCTTTATGTCACATGTCCCTAATTGGTCTCCACCCAACAGATCGCGTGTCCCTCCTCGGTCTCCACCCTCCAGGTCACATGCCCCTCCTCAGTCTCCACCCTCCAGGTCACATGACCCTCCTCAGTCGCCACCCGCTGGGTCACATGTCCATCCTCAGTTTCCACCCTCCAGGTCACATGTCCCACCTCAGTCTCCACCCTCCAGGTCACATGTCCCACCTCAGTCTCCACCCTCCAGGTCACGTCTCTACTCAGTCTCTAAAATTGAAAAAGAAAAAAAAAGAAAACACAAACAAAAAACTAGCCCTTCTCTCATTCAGAGGACACATTCCTTTGCCGAAATGAGACTGTAAAAAAATATTCGTACTTGGGTATTCTGTTTAGGGCTTTTTCTTTTTGCCAGCAACTGATTATCACAATAAAATCATTCGTCCTCATTCATCATGATTGATAATACAATTGATAAATTATTGATACCTGCTCGATGTTGCTCCGCCCACCCCGGCACTCCGCCTCGCTGGTGAACTAATCGCCAGCCGGTGTCCGATGGCAGCAACGCACCTTTCCACGCATCTGTTCCCAACTGCCTGTTTAGTTTTGTATTCAAGCCCCAGTTTTCACCATTCTGTATGGATTGTTGTGTTTACATTTTGTTGTCCGTGGCCTGTGTGGTGCTGGAATACAAGACACTAAATCTCCAAGCTGTAATCTCGTCATTATGTTTAGTTTCTTTTTCCGCTCACAACCCTCGCACCTCACAATCATTGATATTCAGAAATATTTTATTTACTTTATTTATACTGTAAATATATATATATATATATTCATGTGACAACACTGAAGAAATGACACTTGCTACAATGTAAAGTAGTGAGTGTACAGCTTGTATAACAGTGTAAGTTTGCTCTCCCCTCAAAATAACTCAACACACAGCCATTAATGTCCAAACCGCTGACCACAAAAGTGAGTACACCCCTAAGTGAAAATGTCCAAATTGGGTCCAAAGTGTCAATATTTTGTGTGGCCACCATTATTATCTAGCACTGCCTTAACTCTCTTGGGCATGGAGTTCACCAGAACTTCACAGGTTGCCACTGGAGTCCTCTTCCACTCCTTCATGACGACATCACAGAGCTGGTGGAAGTTAGAGACCTTGCGCTCCTCCACCTTCCGTTTGAGGATGCCCCACAGATGCTCAATAGGGTTTAGGTCTGGAGACGTGCTTGGCCAGTCCATCACCTTTACCCTCAGCTTCTTTAGCAAGGCAGTGGTTGGAGGTGTGTAATGGTCGTTATCATGTTGGAATACCGCCTTGCGGCCCAGTCTCCGAAGGGAGGGGATCCTGCTCTGCTTCAATATGTCACAGTACATGTTGGCATTCATGGTTCCCTCAATGAACTGTAGCTCCCCAGGGCCGGCAGCACTCATGCAGCCCCAGACTATGACACTCCCACCACCATGCTTGACTGTAGGCAAGACACACTTGTCTTTGTACTCCTCACCTGGTTGCCGCCACACACGCTTGACACCATCTGAATCAAATAAGTTTATCTTGGTCTCATCAGACCACAGGACATGGTTCCAGTAATCCATGTCCTTAGTCTGCTTGTCTTCAGCAAACTGTTTGCGGGCTTTCTTGTGCATCATCTTTAGAAGAGGCTTCCTTCTGGGACGACAGCCATGCAGACCAATTTGATGCAGTGTGCGACGTATGGTCTGAGCACTGACAGGCTGACCCCACACCCCTTCAACCTCTGCAGCAATGCTGACAGCACTCATATGTCTATTTCCCAAAGACAACGTCTGGATATGATGCTGAGCAGGTGCACTCAACTTCTTTGGTCGACCATGGCGAGGCCTGTTCTGAGTGGAACCTGTCCTTTTAAACCGCTGTATGATCTTGGCCACCATGCTGCAGCTCAGTTTCAGGGTCTTGGCAATGTTCTTATAGCCTAGGCCATCTTTATGTAGAGCAACAATTCTTTTTTTCAGATCCTCAGAGAGTTCTTTGCCATGAGGTGCCATGTTGAACTTCCAGTGACCAGTATGAGGGAGTGTGAGAGCGATGACACCAAATTTAACACACCTGCTCCCCATTCACACCTGAGATCTTGTAACACTAATGAGTCACATGACACCGGGGAGGGAAAATGGCTAATTGGGCCCAATTTGGACATTTTCACGTAGGGGTGTACTCACTTTTGTTGCCAGCAGTTTAGACATTAATGGCTGTGTGTTGAGTTATTTTGAGGGGACAGCAAATTTATACTGTTATACAAGCTGTACACTCACCACTTTACATTGTAGCAAAGTGTCATTTCTTCAGTGTTGTCACATGAAAAGATATACTCAAATATTTAAACTAAAACATTTTAACACATTACTCCAGTACTAGCCTCTTTACACTGGCTGGCTGTTAGGGTTAGGGCTGATTTTAAGGTTTTATTGTTAACTTATAAAGCAATACATGGACTTGCTCCTACTTACCTCGCTGAAATGATCCAGCCATACATACCTACACGTAACCTTAGATCGCAAGATGCAGGCCTTCTAATTGTACCTAGAATTTCTACACGAACAGCCGGAGACAGGGCCTTCTCTCATAGAGCTCCACTACTGTGGAATGATCTGCCAACTAAGGTTCGATGTTCAGACTCGGTGCAAACTTTCAAGTGTCTACTAAAGACTCATCTCTTCAGCATGTTCTATGATTACTGCAGACTGGCCCAGGGGTGTGAAGGTGACCGGAAAGGCTTGATACTGTCCCTTTGGTTGATGCTTGGCAATGTGGGTGGATTGATTTCCTGCCTGTTGGGCCCTGTCTCTAAATTTTCCTTGTCTTCTGCCTTGTTTAAACTTAGGAGGACATGAGGTCTTGGCCCACACCTCCGGAGTACCAGGCTTGAAAGATTTGTTGCTGTCCCTGTCCAAAGTCCTCCTGGTTGTGTTGCAGATCATGATGATACCTGACGATTTCAGCTGCCACTCCCCTGACCAACCCCCCCCCCCGTGTTGTCCCTGTCCTTGTCCATCTGGTCATGCTTCCGTCCTGGACTAGGTTTAAATAGACTCTGGACTCAGCCCACATGCATTTATTAATCATTACAACTTGTATTCTTAAAATGTTCACCCGGTACAGCCAAAGGAGGACTGGTCACCCCTCTGAGCCTGGTTCCTCTCTAGGTTTCTTCCCAAATGTCGCCCTTTTTAGGGAGTTTTTCCTAGCCACTGAAATTCAACACTGTTGTTGTTTGCTCTTTGGGGTTTCAGGCTGGGTGTTTTGTAAAAGCACTTTGTGACAACTGCTGTTGTAAAAATGGCTTTGTAAATACATTTGATTGATTGATTGATTGATTGATTGATTGATTGATTGATTGAAGTGAATGGTTGTGTCCAAGTGTGTCCAAAGTGTGTCCAAACCTTTGACTGGTACTGGATATATGCAGTACTTGTTGAAAAAGTGTAAGTATTAACTCTGAATTGTATTCATCTTGTCATATCAGTTTTGTTTTACTGATGCTGTGTAAAGAACATTTGGTAGAAAACTGATACTCTGTGCTGCCGCAGTCAGGTCTTTTCCCATCAGCTTTCATCACCTGATTTCAAAGGAAGCAGCAAAACATCTCCCCTGTTTTGTGACAGGCACAAAGAACATCAGAACTCTCTAACCAATCAGTGCAGCTTTGAATGTTGCTAGGTGCAGCTCAGATAGAAATGGCACAGATAGGGTGTAGGGGATAGGGTGTAGGGGACATGTTGTAGGGTGTAGGGGATAGGGTGTAGAGGATATGGTGTAGGGGATAGGGTGTAGGGGACATGGTGTAGGGTGTAGGGGATAGGGTGTAGAGGATATGGTGTAGGGGATAGGGTGTAGGGGACATGGTGTAGGGTGTAGGGGATAGGGTGTAGAGGATATGGTGTAGGGGATAGGGTGTAGGGGACATGGTGTAGGGGATAGGGTGTAGGGGATATGGTTTATGGGATAGGGTGTAGAGGATATGGTGTAGGGGATAGGGTGTAGGGGATATGGTTTATGGGATAGGGTGTAGAGGATATTGTGTTCATTTGGGTGCAGAGTATAGAGGTTAGGGAATAGAGTGTAGGGGCTGTAATATAGAGCTTATGATGTAGGGGATAAGGTGAAAGGCTTAGAGGATAGGGTGTAGGGGACAAAGTGTTGGGGATAGGGTGCAGATGATTGGATGTAGGAGACAGGATAAGGGGGTTATGAGATAGGGTGTAGGGGACAGAGTATAGCGAACAGGGTGTAGATGTTAAAGGGTAGGGTGTAGGAGAAAGGGTGTAGGGGTTAGGGGATAGGGTGTAGATGTTAGGGGGTAGTATGTATGAGACGGGTATAGGGGTTAGGGGATAGGGTATAGATGTTAGGGGGTAGTATGTATGAGACGGGTATAGGGGTTAGGGGATAGGGTATAGATGTTAGGGGGTAGTATGTATGAGATGGGTATAGGGGTTAGGGGATAGGGTGTAGATGTTAGGGGGTAGTATGTATGAGACGGGTATAGGGGTTAGGGGATAGGGTATAGATGTTAGGGGTAGTATGTATGAGACGGGTATAGGGGTTAGGGGATAGGGTGTAGGGTGGCATTCACCACATCTATGTTATTGTCATTAAAATTATAAAAAATCTATTACCACTAGGAGTCATGGGATATTTGCTATTTTGCAGCTGTCATTCAAACCCATTTCTTTGAAGAGGATTTAGGTGAAAATGTGAGTTTTTATCAGTTCTCTCCTGAAACTTTGAATGCGTCCCTATCCTCTTTATAGAGCACTATTATTTTTTGCAAAGGCTAATGGTTCGGCATGCACTATGTAGGGAACAGGGAGCCATTTGGACCTCATTCCCAGTCAGCTAGGGACCAAACTGCTCATTACAGCCTGAATGTATTATCTAGATTCTGGAGCGGCTGTCTGTCTCCGCACCCTGAGATATCATCACTCTGAAGAATAGAGTGAGGTACCAGCTTGGCACATAGTCACTTTAAAGATAATATCTAAGGTACGGACTCCCCTGGTTAGGACAATGTCTGCATGCAGGCATGTTTTATGTATGTCTCTAACCACTTTCTCTAGAATTAGGATGACAACTTTTACACAACAAAAGTTGTATTTGAACTCCATAGATTTGCCTATGCTGTAAATATTCACTAAATGGCTGAGTATACAGTAAACCCAAACAGCCTTAGTATAATTAAGTAATAACACCCAAGAGGGAGTGCTATGTGATTAAGGACAGATCTTAATGATACAAAGTTCTTGGGCCGTGAACTAATGGTGAGAGGCCAAACCCCGGACGTGCCTTTTGTCCAACTACAAACTGCTGAGCGATGCGATTTCAACATTGTAGTATATTTTCATTTACATTCTTTGCATGTTTTCTGAAATACACACGGCTGAAACTTAGTTTTGGTCAGTTTGCATCCTGGAACGAAACTCCCCATTTCATGAAGTAGTATACTCTGTGGAATCTTTGCCAGCACAGCACATACTCTGAGTTGTGTGTGTGCGTGCGTGTGTGTGTGTGTGTGTGTGTGTGTGTGTGTGTGTGTGTGTGTGTGTGGTGTGGTGTGTTTGGTTAAGAGTGTGTTTTTGTCTCTGCATGTGTAGCAGACAGTGCATGTGTGTTGCGTTTGTGTGTCTGTGCGTCTGCGTGTGACTTTGTGTGTACGTTTTTTGTGTTTGTGTGTGTGGTAAGCACAGCACAGCGTGTGATCCCACTGTACTAACGAGAGTTCAGAGGACGTTATGAATTATGATTTGGAAACATATGTTAATTTCTCTTGGGTTGGTCTACTTAGACAGCAGGGTTCTAAGCGGGGGAGAGAGGGCAAAGGAGGCTGTGAAGAACGGAGGAAAAAGAGAAGAGCATAGAGAGACTGGGAGAGGAGGAGGGGGAGCACAAAAGGAGGTAGTGTTGAATGATGGAAGAGAGGGAGAGAGGGGGAGGGGGAGGGGGAGAAGCCATCATACTGCTGGTGAAACATTTCTTTTTATTATTTCACCTTCATCAGGGAGTCACACAGATCTATTTTGCATAATTTCAGTTTGGAGATTTTATTCCTGGTGCTGTGTAGTTGTGACAAAGCACATGTGAGCACAACTTTGTACTCCAATTTCAACTTTTTTTGTTAAAATTGGGAATTATTGAAATCAAGAGCAGGGGTGTGAATATTTCTGGCCGCAAATGTAATTAAAAATTGCAAGCAGAAAGAAAACACATCCATAAAGAAGTTGCAAAAACATTAATCAGCACTAATGTCCTCGGTCAGCTTTCTGAACTGCGATCTAGGCACCACGACACACAATTTATTAAACTGAACTTTTTATTCCTTAAAAAAGTTGAAGGGAACCAAAAGGGATTCATCTTTAACACAGTAGAGACAGAACTTCCAGTTGTCCATCCCTGAGACCATGTTTGGTAACTGCAGGTCAGTTATAAATGTATGTACAATTGGTTACACAAGTCGTAAATTTTTATGGAAGAGTTTATCAATTAAAACATGGCAATGTATCAAGCTGAAACTAGAGCCAACTGACTTTCTGGTGCAGAATGCACTTTCTGTAAAACAATGAAGACTGACTATAATCAGTAAATAGCTGTTAACATCAGTAGAAAAATGCCGGTAAAAAATGTTCTTGCCTGTAAAAATTACAGGACCCAGAATCAACCTCAGCAGAACACCTTTTTATATGTCCAGTGAAATTGATCTAACACCATCAGTGGGTGATATAGTGGGTAGGTCATATTTGTTAACTTATTTTTCAACCAATTACAGGCAGCCTTGATTAGGCCAGATTGAGGAAATCTGAATTACTAGGGTATGATCATAATAAAAGTAATTTAGCAGGTGAAAACAGCAGTAACATGTTGCCTTTATTCATAAATGTTACTAATAACAAGTAAATCAATCAAACAAATTTAGTTTATAAAGCCCCTTTTAAATCAGCAGTTGTCACAAAGTGCTTTTACAGATACCCAGCCTGAAACCCCAAAAGAGCAAGCAACCACAGAGTTGTCAAGTGATGAAATGTTCAACTGGATTCAAACTTGACTATTGAAATACATTTCAAATATACTGTCACCCCACTCTACCACACGTACTGGCTTCCAGTTGAAGCTCTCATCCACTGTCCGACTATTGTGTTTGTTTACGGTGCAGCAAGAACAACTGCTTCTGTAGGCAATGCACAAGGCCCAGGCTCTTGGTTCTGCCTCAGTTCTGCCACATAGTTTTCAGGTATCCCAACACTCAGGAGGAACGTTTCAAGTCAGCCCAGTCAAAGTTCTTCTCTTTCCTAGCACCCCAATGGTGTGGACTTTGTGCATTGTTCCGTACCAAAATTTTGGACATTCAGCGAATAAGAGATCCAACATGACCTCTATGTGTGTTATACAAGTCTGCTATTAGGGACTGTGTGCTCTTTTAAAACCTTTGTCTTTTGCATTATTATTAGGTGGCCCTAGATCCGGGGTTCCCAAACCTTTTTGGCGGACGACCACATTTCGATATCTAAAAATTCTCGCGACCCCAACCATGTGAAGAAAAATTATATAATCGTTATTTTTTTATTTGAGGCTATGAGAGTCAATTTTAAAATATTCTCCCCCGACCCCATTTTCAAATCAGGTGACCCCACATGGGGTCGCGACCCCTAGTTTGGGAACCTCTGCCCTAGATAGTTGATTTTAAAGTTGTTCAGCTTGGGGATGGTGAATGGATCCATCTTAAAGGAGATCATTGGCTTGTTCCAGTGGCTGGACACAATGTTGCAACTGGGTTGCTCCTGTTTTAAGTGGTAGATTTCCTGTCCTTTGTGCTCTTACGGAAGACCTCCTGGTTATTGCTTTGCTATTGTGAGCCTTTTTTTAATTGAAGAAGGAAATGTGCAGCGGCATAATTTTTTCTCACCCGCATGTTTAATGGGAAACTGTTGCACCATGAAATAATAGTTCTGTGAAGTGAAAGTGAAAAAACCTGGTAAATAAGCAATTAAGCCAAGCAGCCTGAGAAAGGTCCAGAAAGACACACCCTCAGCAAATGGACTAAGAAGACTCTCCAGACCAAAACCATTTCTAGCCATGACAGCAGCCCATCTCTCCATGAAAATTTTCCAATATAAAATCGCTCTGCTGAGCTCTGCCAGCTCTGTTTCGTAGACCTAATGGTTGGTGATACTTTCAGAGTATACTGCAGCAGGATATATATTTTGCAGTTGTCATGCCACAAATTTGAAATTGATTGGTTGGAGATAAAAGGCTGAAATTAGCCCTCTGGTTTGACCTTTTCGCTAGCTTTTTATCTGCAGGAGGCTTTTCAAACCAACCCTGCTTTCTCCATATCATCCAGCTCTAAGGAAAACACCTCCCTGCTAGCACATGATCCACTTTGTCATCCATATGGCAGTCAGATCCTTGCAACAAGATCATGTTGACATCTCGTTGGACAGGCCTTGGATTCTCCCTCTTCTGGCTGGAACTATTAAAACACCGGCCCATTTTTTTCCCACCTCGTCAGATAAAAACCTAAAATGACAAAGCTAAAAAAAATGTATGTATGCAAAATTACTGATTTTTTTTTTTAAATATCTAATGTGCATTAGTGTTTAAACCCATTATTCAGTACTTTGTAAAAGATCCTTAAGTAGTGATAACATCTTTGAGTTATCATAGGTACTGTGTGCCTCCATAAGCTTTGCAGAACTGGATTTGGGCAGTTTCTAACATTCTTCCTTGTAGATCCTCTCAAGTTCTGTCAGATTAGATGGGGAGCATCGGTGAACTGCGGTTTTTAGGTCTCCCCACAGATTTACCATGGGTTTGAACTCCAAGCTTTGACTGGGCCACTCAAGGACATCCACACACTTGTCCCAATACCATTCCAGCATTGTCTAGGCTGTGTGCTTTAAGTGCTGTCTCATATGCCTTTCCTAATGAGTGGCTTCCCTCTAGCCACCCAACAACAAATTCCTGATTGATGGCGTGCTGCAGTCCTTCTGACAAGTCCTCCCATCTCCACAGAGAATCTTTAAAGCTCTAATTGAGTGGCCACAAGCTTCTTGGTCATCTACATGACCAAGGCCTTTCTTGGTCCCAGCTCTAGGAAGAGTTGGTGGTTCCAAACTATTTATAATCTTCCAATATATAGGCCTATATCTCTTAGGTCTTCAGAGAGTTCCTTGTGTTTCATAGCTTGGTTTTTAGTCTGACATGCACTGTGAAGTGTGTGCCTTTC
Organism: Esox masquinongy; assembly: GCA_016801175.1. NCBI lineage: Eukaryota > Metazoa > Chordata > Actinopteri > Esociformes > Esocidae > Esox > Esox masquinongy. The sequence goes on from JACXGI010010789.1 coordinate 24,193, forward strand.
TAAATCATGTCCAATCAATTGAATTTGCCATAGAAGGATTCCAAGTTCTAGAGACATCTTGAGGATGATCAAAGAGCACAGGATACATCAAAGCTGAATTTTGAATGCCATGGTAAAAGGTCTGAATACTTATGTACGTGAGATATTTCAGTTTTCAATGAATTATCACAAATTCCTAAAAAACTTGTTTTTGCTTTGTCATTACGGGGTTTTGTTTAAATGTTGAAATAAAATGGGACCTTTTACCATTGTTCTGCATATTTTCCAAGCCACTGTTGTATTTTACAGAGCCACACATTGTATTGTATTTGAGATAACTGTTAAATGTTGAATTATTTTAAACTAAACTACTGTTAACATGAGTCATTGCTTTATTGTTTTATGGTGTTTCTGTTTTTGACGATTTGAAAGGGTCAGCTGTGCTATGACATGGGCCTGGATGGGGACAGATCTTCAACAAGCGCCCTGACTGAATTTAGCCATCCGTTGTACCTGTAGTACGGGCCTTTTCTCTCTCTTCCTCCTACACGGTTTTAGAATCATTAGTTCTAAATGTTGTTGTTTTGAAGTTTAAGTTGACAGACCTGTTCTAGTCAAGGGGCTTATTCGCACTAAGGCATTTTTACTGAGATTAACAAGAGCTGATGTCAGATTTGTTTCCAGTACTATTTTTAAAAATGCAAACAGGCGAAATTGTTGTCCATCACCTTCCTAGGTAAGGTGGGGCTGTTGCAACAAACACGTCCCACAGATCACTGCAATGTAAACTAATTTTGTTGTTTGGTATGTATAGCAGACACATTAGTGGTGAAAGCAGAGGTTAAAGGATGCATGCTGTTTAATCCTGTCATGGACATTAGTAGTTAGCTGGCTAAATCTAGCTCGGACACAAACGACTTGCTTAACTTTTTCTTGAAGATGTAAACATACTGATTAAAATACAGCCTGTTTGGCAACAAGCTCCTTTTGATTAGCTGCGCCTACCTCGGCAATGGTAGCTACTAGTACACTTCTATCATCGCTCGGTTCGTGGAATTCCTACCTGCAACATTCAAGAATGTCTTGCTAATGAACTTTGCTCTAGAGCCTATGACAAATCCTTGCCATAGGCACACGACTTATAATGGTTGATCTTGGATTTTGAGCTAAGCTACGGGCACCACTCCTTGCCTCTCAAGGCACACCAGATTGTAATGGCTTGGTGATTAACTCTTTCAACGCATGAATACACAGATGTTGTACTTGAGGCCCGTATTTCAGTAGTTAACCATCTGGATTACACCTATCAAATAGGAGGAATGCATAGAAATAAGATAAACAGGAATCCCCATCCAAGTCAATTATTTGTTGTATTCTATATATATATTCTATATATATATTACTATATAGTGGATATAAAAATCTACACACCCCTGTTAAAATGCCAGGTTCTTGTGATGTAATGAATGAGAGAAAGATAAATCATGTCAGAACTTTTTCCACCTTTAATGTGATCTATAATGTGAACAATTCAATTGAAAAACAAACTGAAATCTTTGAGGGGGAAAAATAAAAAACTCACAATAACCTGGTTGCATAAGTGTGCACACTCTTAAACTAATACTTTGTTGAAGCACCTTTTGATTTTATTACAGCACTCAGTCTTTTTGGGTAGGAGTCTATTAGCATGGCACGTCTTGAGGTGGCAATATTTGACCACTCTTCTTTGCAAAAGCGCTCCAAATCTGTAAGATTGCGAGGACATGTCCTGTGCACAGCCCTCTTCAGATTACCCCACAGATGTTCAATTGGATTCAGGTCTGGGCTCTGGCTAGGCCATTCCAAAATGTTAATCTTCTTCTGGTGAAGCCATGCTTTTGTGGATTTGGATGTGTGCTTTGGGTCGTTGTCAGGCTGAAAGGTGAACTTCCTCTTCATTTTCAGCTTTCTAACGGACGCCTGAAGTTTTTGTGCCAAAATTGCCTGGTATTTGGAACTGTTCACAATTCCCTCCACCCTGACTAAAGCCCCGGTTCCAGCTGAAGCAAAACAGCCCCAAAGCATGATGCTGCCACCACCATGCTTCACTGCGGGTATGGCTGATGTGCAGTGTTGCTTTTGCGCCAAACATACCTTTTGGAATTATGGCCAAAAAGTTCAACCTTGGTTTCATCAGACCATAACACATTTTCCCACGTGCTTTTGGGGGACTTGATGTTTGTTTTTGCAAACTTCAGCCGGGCTTGGATGTTTTTCTTTGTGAAAAAAGGCTTCCGTCTTGCCACCCTACCCCATAGTCCATTCATATGAAGAATACAGGAGATTGTTGTCACATGTAGCACACAGCCAGTACTCGCCAGAAATTCCTGCAGTTCCTTTAATGTTGCTGTAGGCCTCTTGGAAGCCTCCCTGACCAGTTTTCTTCTCGTCTTTTCATCAATTTTGGAGGGACGTCCAGTTCTTGGTAATGTCTCTGTTGTGCCATATTTTCTCCACTTGATGATGACTGTCTTCACTGTGTTCCATGGTATGTCTAATGCTTTGGAAATTCTTT
>JACXGI010010790.1:0-26571 GCA_016801175.1 Esox masquinongy
CTGGCCCTGCGTAACTCATTGTTGAAGCTACCAAGGCTTTGTTTATAGATATCATAGTGAATTTGAAGTTTAGTTTTCCTCCACTTACGTTCCGCTTTCCTACATTCTCTTTTCAGGGCGCTTACCATCATGGTGGTTCTCCATGGTGTTTTCTGTTTGCTCATAGTTTTCTTTACCTTTACCGGTGCAACACGATCCACGACATTCAATATTTTGGCATTAAAATTATCCAGGAGTACATCAACTGACTCAGCACTTATTGCTTCCATAAACTGAGCTTTGGTACTCTCATTAATGTACCTTTTCTTCACAGAAACAGTGTTTACTGGAACATTCAGGGTGATAAGTGATTCAAAAAAGACACAGAAATGATCAGGGCCATGTCTTTAACCATGACAGAGGAAATATCGAGACCTTTAGAGATAACCAGATCTAGAATGTGGCACAAATGAAAGTTGCTAGCTACAGATAACCAAGCCAGCCATCACATGAGCACTCCACCACCAGCTAGGTGAAGGGAATTCGGGGATATTATTAGATACAGTGGTTTACCCACTTTGCCAGTAATGCTTACAGAACTACAAATAACAGAGGGGAGAATAAGTGTAGATGATCATTGACCACATTCTGCATGGAGCTGCAAGTGAACATTCTGTCCTCAAAGTTGATGTGTTAGAAGCAGAAAAAATGGGCAAGCGTGAGGATCTGAGCGACGAACCGGCGACAGGGTCATGGGCGGCCAAGGCTAATTGATGCACGTGGGAAGCAAAGGCTGGCCCGTATGGTCCGATCCAACAGACGAGCTACTGTAGCTCAAATTGCTGAAAAAGTTAATGCTGGGACTGATAGAAAGGTGTCAGAACACACAGTGCATTGCAGTTTGTTGCGTATGGGGCTTCGTAGCCGCAGGCCAGTCAGGGTGCCCATGCTGACCCCAGTCCACTGCCGAAAACATCTACAATGGGCATGTGAGCATCAGAACTGGACCACGGAGCAATGGAAGAAGGTGGCCTGGTCTGATGAATCACGTTTTCTTTTACATCACGTGGATGGCCGGGTGCATGTGCGTCGCTTACCTGGAGAACACATGGCACCAGGATGCATTATGGGAAGGAGGCAAGCTGGCGGAGGCAGTGTGATGCTTTGGGCAATGTTCTGCTGGGAAACCTTGGGTCCTGCCATTCATGTGGATGTTACTTTGACACATACCACCTACCTGAGCATTGTTGCAGACCATGTGCACCCTTTCATGGCAACGGTATTCCCTGATGACATTGGCCTCTTTCAGCAGGAGAATGCACCCTGCCACAAATCAAAAATGGTTCAGGAATGGTTTGAGGAACACAACGACAAGTTCAAGGTGTTGACTTGGCCTCCAAATTCCCCAGTGTGCTGGACAAACAAGTCCGATCCATGGAGGCCCCACCTTGCAACTTACAGGACTTAAAGGATCTGCTGCTAACACCAGATACCACAGCACACCTTCAGAGGTCTAGTGGAGTCCATGCCTCGATGGGTCAGGGCTGTTTTGGCGGCAAAAGAGGTCATACAATACACAATATTAGGCAGGTGGTCATAATGTTATGGCTGATCGGTGTATACTGTACATACAGGTCCGGAAAAAATTAAGAGACCACTGCACCTTTTTCTTTCCTTTCCAAAAAAGTCGAAAAGGAAAATTTTGAGTGAGGAACAGAAGCGTTCAATTTGCAGTGGTCTCTTAATTTTAACCCTTCTGTTCCTCACTCAAAACCTTCCTTTTCGACTTTTTTGGAAAGGAAAGAAAAAGGTGCAGTGGTCTCTTAATTTTTTCCGGAGCTGTATATCATGTATTAGGTTTTTTTACCTCAAATATACAGTATATCTTAACCTCAAATGAACTGCAATTACAGCCTAGGCTCCAAGGAGACTAGCAATGTGATTTTTCACATTACAGACCCCAATAATTGTACTGAAATTAGAATTTACCGAATGTACAGAAACCTCATACAGGTGATCCTTATTGTATTGCTGAAATTGTTAATTGATAATACACTCACAGATACAAAACAATTATTATCTGTGAATGTGACAAGACAATAAAAATTAATTATTGTCTTGTGGTTCTCAGGCTCCATTATTGTGACAAGACAATAAAAATTAATTATTGTCTTGTGGTTCTCAGGCTCCATTATTGTATTGCTGAAATTGTTAATTAATAATTAATTATTTTGTATCACTATCTGTGAGTGTGATTATTGTCTTGTGGCTCTCAGTCTCCAGTGCTCCGCTCCAGGTCTGTTCCAGTGCAGGTTGACAGGGCTGGTGTTTCAGATGGAGGTGGAGGGGGAGGTGCTGTACAGGACTGTCCAATGGGACGAGAGTTTATTACACTCCACAGGCCAGGTTCCTGCAGGGCCTCTGTACAGCATTAAGTGCCCTCAGGGTTCTGTCAGTCAGCTGTATCTTCCACACTGTGAGGTTCTCTCTGGTGAGTTACAAACCACTCACAACTATGATTAGTGAAGATACTGTACAACAGCCAAACGACACTGGATGTATGTCTGTTTTGTAGGAGAGGGTCTTGGTTCCCTGTCCGTGGCCCATGTTACTGGTGACAGTGTTGAGGTTTTACCACCACTGAGGGTGACTGAAACACACATAGTGGTGGCCATCAAAGACCTGTCCTTATGGGGCTTGGTCAGAACATTTATTCCCTTCCTGTCCATCAAGGGACAGGTGCTGCCTTTCCTCCAATCAGTGGACAGTTCACGTTCTGTTCTGAATGTGATCGTCCTGCCATCAAATGTGCCACTCAGTGAGGTATGGTCCAAACCCCTCTTTCTACAGTCAGTTGTGAAGTTTTCAGTGTGTGTGTGTTTCAGCGTGTGTGTGTGTGTTTCAGTGTGCACCTTAACTGATCAAACCTCTTGTTGCGTTGCAGGTGAAGCAGCAACAGACAGGAAACACCTACATCCAGGTCTGTTCAGGCTGCACTCTCACTAGATGGGAAACATACATTCTCTCCTCTGACCTGGAAAACATCCAGGAGAAGATAACCCCAGAGGTAGATGGATGATGTCACCTCACAATAATGTCATGCCACCTAGTGCCAGATGAACTGTAGTACTGCATCTTTCATGGCCACTTAATCTGGCGTTGAGTCTTTGATGTTTTGGCATGTGGCTGCGAGGTTTCAGCCAGGCACTTCTTCCTCACCGTTTTAATTCAGTGACATGATAGGATGTAGCCCCAGCTAAGTCTAATAGAATTCACAAAACAAAATGAGTCTACTATTTTGATATGGTTTGACCTGTTTTACATTAGTTTGATTGATCATATTTCTCATTTTGTGTTTTAGTGTGCTGCATTTGATTGCAACTATGGTCCAAACTACCACCCCTCCTTTCAAGTGTTCCTGGATGCGAATATGAAGGATTTGAAGCTGAGTCTGCTGAATAGAGAGGCTGCTGGTGACTTGGTGTGGACGGGGATGATTCCCCTGCCAGGTAGAACCCAGATAAAACCAATGTATAATCACACCTTGGTCAGATATGTTAAATGCTTTTAAATAATTGCTCTTTTCCATATTTAGTTTGCATGTACAGTTGTCCTCATACGTTTGCATAGCCTGGCAGAAATTGTGAAATTTTGGCATTGATTTTGAATATATGACTGATCATGCAAAAAAAACTGTCATATGAAGCAATTTATTATCACAGTTGTTAGGCTCCTTTTTTAATCATAATGATAACAGAAATCACCCAAATGGCCCTGATCAAAAGTTTACATACCCTTGAATGTTTGGCCTTGTTACAGACACACAAGGTGACACACACAGGTGAAAATGCCAATTAAAGGTGAATTTCCCACACCTGTGGCTTTTTAAATTGCAATTAGTGTCTGTGTATAAATAGTCAATGAGTTTGTTAGCTCTCACGTGGATGCACCGAGCAGACTAGATACTGAGCCATGGGGAGCAGAAAAGAACTGTCAAAAGACCTGCGTAACAAGGTAATGGAACTTTATAAAGATAGAAAAGGATATAAAAAGATATCCAAAGCCTTGCAAATGCCAGTCAGTGCTGTTTAATAATTTATTAAGAAGTGGAAAATTCAGGGATCTCTTGATACCAAGCCAAGGTCAGGTAGACCAAGAAGGATTTCAGCCAAAACTGCCAGAAGAATTGTTCGGGATACAAAGAAAAACCCACAGGTAACCTCAGGAGAAATACAGGCTGCTCTGGAACAAGACGGTGTGGTTGTTTCAAGGAGCACAATACGATTATACTTGAACAAAATTAGCTGCATGGTTGAGTTGCGAGAAAGAAGCCTTTACTGCGCCAGTGCCACAAAAAAGCCTGGTTACAATATGCCCGACAACACCTTGACAACACGTCTCACAGCTTCTGGCACACTGTCATTTGGAGTGACGAGACCAAAATAGAGCTTTATGGTCACAACCATAAGCGCTATGTTTGGAGAGGGGTCAACAAGTCCTGTGGTGAATACCATCCCCACTGTGAAGCATGGTGGTGTCTCACTGATGTATTGGGGGTGTGTGAGCTCTAAAGGCACAGGATATCTTGTGAAAATTGATGGCAAGATGAATGCAGCATGTTAACAGAAAATACTGGCAGAAAATTTGCATTCTTCTGCACAAAAGCTGCGCATGGGACATTGTTGGACTTTCCAGCATGACAGTGACCCTAAGCAAAAGGGCAAATAGACCCTCCAGTGGTTATAGCAGAAAATGATGAAGGTTCTGGAGTGGCCATCACAGTCTCCTGACCTTAATATCATCAAGCCACTCAGGGGAGGTCTCAAACGTGCGGTTCATGCAAGACTACCAAAGACTTTGCATGACCTGGAGGCATTTTGCCAAGACGAATGGGCAGCTATACCACCTGCAAGAATTCAGGGCCTCATAGACAACTATTACAAAAGACTGCATGCTGCCATTGATGCTACAGGGGGCTATACACAATATTAAGAACTAAGGGTATGCAGGCATTTGAACAGGGGTCAGTTCATTTTTTTCTTTGTTGCCATGTTTTGTTTTATGATTGTGCCATTCTGTTATGACCTACAGTTGAATGTGAATCCCATAAGAAATTAAAGACCTGTCTTTTGCCTGCTCACTCATGTTTTCCTTACAAATGGTACATACATTACCAATTCTCCAAGGGTTTGCAAACTTTTGAGCACAACTGTATAATTTAACTTTACAAATGCAAATATAGAATTGTTTTTTTCTCTTTTAGGTGCTCCTGTGGCGGGATGGGAACAGACTAGGACTCCTCCGAGGGATTCTACAGACGAGCAGCTGCGTTCTGTACGGAAGGTCTTTGTGGATCGTGTGTCAAAGTCTGTTGTTGATGATCTGCTGGATGTTCTTCTGCAAAAGAACGTTATTAATAGTAATGAAATGGAGACAGTGAAGGAGATGTCTGTGAGGGCAGAGAAGGCCAGGCAGGTCATAGACATGGTGTTGAAGAAAGGACCTGCTGCATGTTCTATAATGAAGGCCACTCTGGTAGAACTGGACCCCTACTTATGCAGAACACTTGGCTTCAGCTGAAGCATCTGTACAAGGCACTGGTGAGCATGGTCAGTGGTGTCTGCATCCAATAAGTGGTCTGTACAATTGGTCTGTGGTTTGGTCTGTACAATTGGTCTGTGGTTTGCATATTGTCATTAATTTCTTGCTTCTTTTGGGTGAACGGGGGATGTTTTTTCTACCAAAATATCAACAAAATCGTCTTAAGGACTCTTGGGCACAAGTGACTTAATGAAATAAAAAACATTTTTAATGTATTCAAATACACCATGTAACATAAATGTTTTTGCCAATAGCATGAGGCTTTGTATCCTGCATGATCACACAGCAGCAGTAAATATATACTGTAGTTGAATGAAAGCAGACAAGCAGTGATGAAGACTTGAAGAGGAAGATTGGTCAGAACATGGGGCGGTCAGTAATGACTACTCCCTCAGACAGCAGACTACTCCTGGTGGAAACCTCCTGACGAGAAGCCACTGTCCAACTCATGAGATGAAACCCTTACCCAGCTCATGCAGTAAAATGGGCCTCTAGAGATGTCTGAGTAGCCATGAATTTTATTTAATGATTTTTATTGTGTGGATTAAGCTGTTGGGTTTAGATTTCCACTACCAAACACAGCAAAGCAAGTCCAAATATTTCCTCTTAATATTGTTTGTGCATGCATCACATTGTGAGTGCTCCATATCGGTGCAGAAGAGGCAGAGGTGAGGAAGATGAGGAACTGATTTTACAATAAACTAGCTTGCTGGGTTAAACACGATTCCACTGTCGAAACGTCAAGTAAAAAAAGTCAAGCCATCAGCAAGTATGCTCCCATTGTTTACTGCTGACATCTACTCAGCACAACAGGCTGATGTCGATGCGGGCATTCCCATATCTAAAATAAGTAAACTAACTGTAAATAGTTCATATAGATCTGAATAGTGTGGATCTTTGGAATATAAAAATGATTGTAGCAGTTAACAGGAGAAGAGTGCTCTGGATATGGACAAAAACCAGGGTGAGTTACCAAGTTATTTTAAAGTTCATAACCTACCTACACACACTTCCTTTGGTATTACACACTGCTGGTCAACATGAGCTACCAAAATTATCTGGAATTATGCCAGAGAAGGGGGGGATATTTGGCAGGCAAGAAAATGGCCTGTAGTGAAAAGCAGGACATTGTATTTTGGCAGGCAAGAAAATGGCCTTGCCAAAATACAATGTCCTGTTTTCCACTACAGTGGACATCCTGTTACGAACCCTGTGGCTCTAGCAGTCTAGGGTGGATGGTACAGAGACCCGTAACATAAAACCCATGCGAAGTGGTGTAGTGTACAGGAACAGTGAGAAAAAAGACACAGACAACCAAAGCTACCGTCAAACATAAAACGTTTATTATAAAACACACAGTTAAAGGGGGTAAAGAAAAGGGGCTGAGCTGGACCAAAGAAATTAAATAATATAGCAAACACCCCTAAACTGAACTTGCCTGCCTCAAGAACTGCTTAGCTAACCACTAACCAATACAAAAATACAGTGGGTGGTCCACTCAGGTATGCCCAAGGGCGACTTGCTAAAAAAAAAAAAAAAAACTTTTCCCAGGGACACAGGGACAAACAAAAACACAGGTTGAACAAGGACTAAACAGCACACAACAAACAATTGACTAGACAACACCAAACAAAACAACACAGCAATACATACTCACATGAAACAGGACAAAGTGAGATGTATGTGCTAAACTAAGTGATGTATGTATGAACAAAGTGTCTGTCTATCTATCTATCAAAAAAGGGTATGTATCTCAAGAGTGTCTATGTCCATGTGGGGTAAATCAAAAGAGTCTCTCTGGGAGAACCAACTGACTGGGTTTTTAAACCAGGGATGTGTGATGTGATTGGGTAATGGAAAAAGGAACAGGTGATGAAATTAGGAGGGGTGTCCACTGATTGGTCCACCTCAGCAGTCAGGCGCTGCACTCATGACTGCCAGGTGGGAAACACCAACGAGCACAATCAGGAACATAAGAGACACCTGGGGAAACAGCAGGAGGGGGAAAACACAAACGCACATACAGGGTACCTGCATGCGTAGCACTCCCACCCTTAAAAGAGCAAACCTACTATGGTTTGCGACTCAAGACATAAAAAGTATACAGAACACTATTCACCGTGCAAAGGCATCCACACAGGATAGAAAATAAATCATATATCTCTAAACACGAGACAAAGCATCTGCCAGTACATTATCAGAACCCTTTTTGTGGCGGATCTCCAAATTATAATTTTGCGCAACAAGTGCCCAACGCATAAGGCGTTGGTTCTGGTTGTACATACGGTGGAGAAAAACTAAGGGGTTATGGTCCGTATACACTATCACTGGCAGTGCACTGGCACCAACATATCACTGGCACAGACTTCGAAGTACTGCAGAGCTAAAAACAAAGCAAGAGCTTCTTGTTCAATGGTTGAATAGTTAGTCTGACACTATAACAGACCGGATGGTCTACTCCACTTTGGTCTGCCTGCAGCAGAACAGCACCAGCAGCTCTGGCACTAGCATCCACCTCTAGTTTAAAGGATTGCTCGAAATCCGGAGCAGCAAGAACAAGGGTACTACACAGGCGTGCTTTGGCGGTGTTGAAAGCAGCTTGACAATCTGTAGACCATACAAATATTCTCGCCGGACTGAGCAAATTCATGAGCGGGGCGACTACCGCAGAGAAGTTCTTACAGAAACTACGGTAGTAGCCAACCATTCCTAAAAAACGGCATAGCTCTCGTCTGGTAGTAGGTGCAGAGAAGGTAGTAATAGCAGAGACCTTGACATCAACAGGGTGCACCTGACCCTAGCCAACCTGTTTGCCAAGATAAGTAACAGTGGCTTTCCTAAACTCACACTTTGCCAAGTTCAGGGTAAGAGAAGCGGCTGCTAGACATTCACACACTATCCCTAGTGTACGGACATGATCTGTCCACTCTGTTGAACAGACCATCAGGTCATCAATGTAGGCACTACAGTTGGGAACTCCCGCTAACACTGTGTTAACCAGCCGTTGGAAGGTGGCTGGTGCATTTCTCATCCCAAAAGCCATGACAGAGTATTGCAGGAAGTTGTCTGGGGTAACAAAGGCTGAGATATTAGAGGCCTGTGGGGTTAACGGCACCTGCCAGTAACCTTTTAGGAAATCTAGCTTGGTTACATGAGTAGCAGCACCAACAGTGTCAATACAGTCGTCCAGTCTGGGCAACGGGTACGAGTCAGGCACTGTGACCGCATTGACCTTTCAATGATCCGTACATAACCTGGATGTGCCGTCAGGTTTGGGATGCATGGAGAACTCCATGGACTTGAACTTGGCATAGCCAGGTCATTCTCCAGCAAGTAATTTACTTCATCCCTCATTATCTACCGTTTGGAAGCGTTGACCCGATATGCATTTTGCTTGATAGGGGCAGCGTTTCCAACATTAATGTCATGCTCTAACACGTTTGTGCGCGTAGGAACATCACTAAAAAGACAAGGAAAGCTGTGTAACAGCCTCACAATGTCATCTGCTTGTCCGTCGGTTAAATGACCCAGACTAGACCGAAGAGACAGCAGCGTTTCTGAGTTGGGCAATCTAGCACACTGCTGCTGAGTATTGCGCAACTCCAAACCATCTTCGCCAGCACCAATAACATGAGCACTCACTATACCAGCTGTAGCAATAGAAGAGACGGCAGTGTCTGCCGGCTTCTCTGGACTGTCTATGTGGGTGATGGGTCTGGTATGGTACGTCTTTAGCATGTTAATGTGGCACACATGGGACTGGCGTTTTCTATCAGGGGTTTGTATCACGTATTCAGTTTCACTTAGTTTCCTTTCAATCACATAAGGACCCGAGAAACGTGCTGACAATGATGCTCCTGGTACAGGCAGCAACACAAGAACTCGGTCACCCGGCTACAGAGGACGAGAAACAGCATGTTTGTCATAATGACGTTTCATGCGTCTCTGCGAGGAAGACAGGGCTTCCTTTGCCAGCGCACAGGCGCCATGTAGGCGCTCACGAAAGCGACTCACATAGTCTAATACACTGTCCTTTGTACACAATTCTTCTGATAAAAACTGATCCTTAAGGACTTTCATAGGTCCTCTGACTGTGTGTCCAAACATTAGTTCAGCCGGGGTGAACCTAAGGGATTCCTGTACCGTCTCATGGACAGCAAACAATGCTAGAGGAACTCCCTCATCCCAATCCTTCTCGGATTCCAAACAATATTTACTGAGCATAGACTTCAGTGTCTGATCCCACCGTTCAAGCGCACCCTGAGACTCTGGGTGATATGCGCTTGACACACAATGCGTTATTGACAAGGTCTTTAACACTTGTTTGAAAAGCTTAGAAAGGAAATTTGAACCTTGATCAGTTTGTACCACCTTAGGTAACCCAAATGTTGAAAAGAATTTAATCAATGCTTTGCTCACCACCGGAGCAGTAATCCTTCGCAGAGGAATGGCCTCTGGGTATCGTGTGGCCACAGACATAATCGTCAACAGAAACTGGTTATCAGCTTTTGTTTTCGGTAATGGTCCAACACAATCAACAACCACATGTTCGAAGGGTTCGCCTATGGCGGGTATGGGACAAAGATGAGCGGGAGGAATAACTTGGTTTGGTTTTCCAGTTACCTGACAGATGTGGCATGTCCGACAGTACTGAGCCACATCCTGTTTTAAACCGGGCCAAAAGAAATGTTGCAGCACCCGATCTTAAGTCTTGGTGACTCCCAAATGAGCGGACCACTGGTGATCATGAGCAAGGGATAAAACAGTTTGTCAAAAGGCTGTAGGAACCACTATTTGGTAAATAGCATTCCAATCTCCACCGGCGTCACCATGGGATGTCCATTTGCGCATGAGGAGATTACCATCAATGAAGTATGCCATGTTTTTCTTAAGCTCCTCCACTGAGACAACACTAGAAAAACATTTAGCAAGGCTATTGTTACCCTTTTGGTTAGCAACCAGCTTCTCACGAGTTACTGGTAAGTGTACCCCCCACCAGTTTACCAGAGGTAGCACACAAGCCATCCTCTTGGTCAAACTCTCTAGACAGAATAGTGTTCGACAATTCTATCACGTCACCCATTCGTCGTGCCAGAGCACATGTGTCGGCACAAGCGAGGAACACGTGGATAACTCTGTGCCAGCTCCTCCGAAAGAGACTGGTCACTTTTATCCAACATCTCCAATATGGGTATTACCTTTCCACCGGCAATATCGTTGCCCTTTACAAACGTCACCCCTTTTACTGGCAACATAGGACGTTCTCCAACTCTGAACAATCCACTGACTAGCTCAGAGTGTACGTCCACAAAGTGCAATGGCACTGGAACAATTCCCATTTCAATGCCCTGGACTAACACACTGGATCCACAGCATGTAGTTTCAGAGAAGGGCAACACGTCAGATAGGATGAATGACTGCGCTGCACCAGTATCTCTAAGGATCCTAACTGGACGCTGAGACGCATCATTATCTGATAGGGAAACAAACCCCTCAAATATGAATGGTTCATAACTGCAGTCTGGGACTGGGACCTTCAAGCCACATTTACCATGAGGCACCTGTCGTTTCTCTGACCTAACAACAGTACGAATTAGCCCAACACCTGTTGGCGGCTTGGCGCAGAGGCGTTCCTTGTTTGCGTTTCAGCAGGAAGCACTCATTAACCGTATGTCCTGGCTGATGACAATAAAAGCATTGAAGTACGTCTTTCGGCCGAGTTTGATGTACTGTTGGTCGACTAGGGCTAGGAGCCGGTGGCCCCGCACGAAGTCAACACGAATTCGTCTGCCAATACAGACGCTTCTGACAGTGAGAGCAGTTTCTGTTCGTTTAGGTAAACAACAATGCGTTCAGGTAAGCAATTTTTAAACTCCTCCAACAAGAGTAACTCCTGAAGAGAATTAAAATCAGTCACCTTACAAGCAGTGAGCCATTTGTCAAACAGATTTCCCTTGTCTCTAGCAAACTCCACGTAAGTCTGGGTAGATGACTTTTTATGGGACCTAAATTTCTGTCGATATGCCTCAGGAACAAGCTTGTAGGCACGAAGAACAGTTGCTTTGACCACGTCATAATTCAAACTGTCTTGAAGAGGTAGCGCTGACAAAACCACTTGGGCTTTTCCTGTCAATTTACACTGGAGCAGTAAGCACCATACCTCTTCAGGCCATTTCAATGCTACCGCTATACGCTCAAACACACTAAAATAAGAGTCAACCTCTGACTCTCTGAACACTGGCACCAAGGCGATCTGTCTGCTGATATCAAAAGTAGTAGAAGACCCCGCTGGTGAGGATGGCTCACTAGTAGGCACTGCACGAGCAGAGGCCAACCTCGCTGTCTCTGCCTCCAGTTCCATCTTACGCAATTCTTGATCAAGCTTACGCATCTCCAGTTCTTGATCAAGTCTACGGGTCTCCTGCTCTAGTCTACGTGTCTCCTGCTCTGCCTCGATTTTGCGCGTCTCCTGTTCAGCCTCAAGTTCGAGTTTATGGGTCTCCTGTTCTGCCTTGAGTTTACGGGTCTCCTGTTCGGCCTTGAGTCTGCGCGACTCCTGTTCGGCCTCGAGTCTGCGCGACTCCTGTTCGGCCTCGAGTCTGCGCGACTCCTGTTCGGCCTCGAGTCTGCGTGACTCCTGTTCGGCCTCGAGTCTGCGTGACTCCTGTTCGGCCTCGAGTCTGCGCGACTCCTGTTCGGCCTCGAGTCTGTGCATCTCCAACTGGAGACTTTCTCGCCTGATCTGTGCTCTCTTCCGCCTCCACCTGGAGCCGTGTCAAACGGACATCTTCTGGCGTCACTGTCTGACAGCGGGGAGAGTGGCTCAAAATGGGGCAGTGTGGCTGGAGCCTTGGCCTCGCCCTCGTCCTCAGACATGGACGGGCTTACAGGAGCAGCAGCCACATCCCGAACAGGAGCAGCAGGCTCAGGCAGCGGCAACACAAGCACCTGCTCCTCCAACAAAACATCTAACACCAGTTTTCTGACCTCCGCTTTAACTAAACTCTTCAGTATTGGTAAAGAAAAATGGTCAGCCAAAGCCAGTAAATCCACTTTACGGCATCTATCGAAATCCTCCCACGTGGGGTTAGTCAAAAAGGCATCCAAATCAAAAGTAGCCATCGTAAGCCAGAAACACGAGCCAACAAATACCGAACACTACACCAGCCGATCACACAATCACAGCTGCACAGTTCAACACTGAACTAGAGTGGGATGGGTATCAATGTGATATCCCGGACGAGCCCCCACGTTATGTTACGAACCCTGTGGCTCTAGCAGTCTAGGGTGGATGGTACAGAGACCCGTAACATAAAACTAATGCAAAGTGGTGTAGGGTACAGGAACAGTGAGAAAAAAGACACAGACAACCAAAGCTACCGTCAAACATCAAACGTTTATTATAAACACATGGTAAAGGGGGTAGGGAAAAGGGGCTGAGCTGGACCCAAGAAATGAAATAATATAGCAAACACCCCTAAACTGAACTTGCCTGCCTCAAGAACTGCTTAGCTAACCAGAGATTGGGGGTGTCAACCACCCCCAATCTCCCCCGTAAATTCGAACCCTGATGCACATTTTAGAGTGGCCTTTTATTGTGGCCAGCCTAAGGCACACCTGTGCAATACTCATGCTGTCTGATCAGCATCTTGATATGCCACACCTGTGAGGTGGATGGATTATCTCGGCAAAGGAGTAGTGCTCACTAACACAGATTTAGTCAGATTCTTGAACAATATTTGAGAGAAATAGGCCTTTTGTGTACGTAGAGAAAGTCTTAGATCTTTGTGTTCAGCTCATGATAAATGGGGGCAAAAACAAAAGTGTTGCATTTATAATTTTGTTCAGTGTATTTCATATACAGTCATTTCCATTGTGGCCAATGGCATGAGCGGAGTAAAATGCCAGCAACAATTGCAAATACACAGTGCCCCTTGAATTTTTTTTGCATATAATCACTCTATAGAGTCTCCTGAACATTTCCTACAATACATTCACTGCGGCGTATAGAATAGTTTTTTCTGTATGAGTCAATATGTATTTCATATATAATATAATATAATGTACAAGTATTATATAATGTACCAGGAACCTCTTCAATTAAGGACATTTAACCCCAGTATAATGTACCAGGAGCCTCTTCAATTCAGGACATTTAACCCCAATATAATGTACCAGGACCCTCTTCAATTCAGGACCTACAACCCAAATATAATGTACCAGGAACCTTTTCAATTAAGAACCTACAACCAAAATATAATGTACCAGGAACCTCTTCAATTCAGGACCTACAACCCCAATATAATGTACCAGGAACCTCTTCAATTCAGGACCTACAACCATAATATAATGTACCAGGAACCTCTTCAATTCAGGACATTTAACCCAAATATAATGTACCAGGAACCTCTTCAATTGACTTTCCTCCAATCAGTGGACAGTTCACGTTCTGTTCTGAATATGATCATCCTGCCATCAAATGTGCCACTCAGTGAGGTACGGTCCGAACCCCTCTTTCTACAATCAGTTGTGAAGTTTTCAGTGTGTGTGTGTGTGTGTGTTTCAGCGTGTGTGTTTGTGTGTGTGTTTCAGTGTGCACCTTAACTGATCAAACCTCTTGTTGCGTTGCAGGTGAAGCAGCAACAGACAGGAAACACCTACATCCAGGTCTGTTCAGGCTGCACTCTCACTTGATGGGAAACATACATTCTCTCCTCTGACCTGGAGAACATCCAGGAGAAGATAACCCCAAAGGTAGATGGATAATGTCATGCCACCTAGTGCCAGATGAACTGTAGTACTGCATCTTTCATGGCCACTTAATCTGGCGTTGAATCTTTGATGTTTTGGCATGTGGCTGCGAGGTTTCAGCCAGGCACTTCTTCCTCACCGTTTTAATTCAGTGACATGATAGGATGTAGCCCCAGCTAAGTCTAATAGAATTCACAAAACAAAATGAGTCTACTATTTTGATATGGTTTGACCTGTTTTACATTAGTTTGATTGATCATATTTCTCACTTTGTGTTTATGTGTGCTGCATTTGATTGCAACTATGGTCCAAACTATAACCCCTCCTTTCAAGTGTTCCTGGATGTGAATATGAAGGATTTGAAGCTGAGTCTGCTGAATAGAGAGGCTGCTGGTGACTTGGTGTGGATGGGGATGATTCCTCTGCCAGGTAGAACCCAGATAAAACCAATGTATAATCACACTTTGGTCAGATATGTTTTTAAATAATGCTTTTAAATAATTGCTAAAATGTACCAGGAGATAAAAAGTTTAAAAGGAAAGTTTTGAGTGAGGAACAGAAGCATTCAATTTGCAGTGGTCTCTTAATTTTAACCCTTCTTTTCCTCACTCAAAACCTTCCTTTTCGAAAGGAAAGTAAAAGGTGCAGTGGTCTCTTAATTTTTTTCCGTAGCTGTATATACTGTCAGCAGTGAACAGACTGATGTATACTTACAGTGGATATAAAAAGTCTACACACCCCTGTTAAAATGCCATGTTCTTGTGATGTAAAAGAATGAGACAAAGATAAATCATGTCAGAACTTTTTACACCTTTAATGTGACCTATAACGTGAACAATTCAATTGAAAAACAAACTGAAATCTTAGGGGGGGAAATAAAAATAAATAAATAAAAAACTCACAATAACCTGGTTGCATAAGTGTGCACACCCTTAAACTAATACTTTGTTGAAGCACCTTTTGATTTTATTACAGCGCTCAGTCTTTTTGGGTAGAAATCTATTAGCATGGCACATCTTGACGTGGCAATATTTGCCCACTCTTCTTTGCAAAAGCACTCCAAATCTGTCAGATTGCGAGGACATCTCCTGTGCACAGCCCTCTTCAGATCACCCCACAGATGTTCAATTAGATTCAGGTCTGGACTCTGGCTGGGCCATTCCAAAACGTTAATCTTCTTCCGGTTTCCAGTTTTCTTCTCATCTTTTCATCAATTTTAGAGGGACGTCCAGTTCTTGGTAATGTCTCTGTTGTGCCATATTTTCTCCACTTGATGATGACTGTCTTCACTGTGTTCCATGGTATATCTAATGCTTTGGAAATTCTTTTGTACCCTTCTCCTGACTGATATCTTTCAACAATGAGATCCCTCTGATCCCTCTCTTGCTTGGGAAGCTCTCTGCGGACGATGGCTTTTGCTCTGAGATGCAACTAAGAAAATGTCAGGAAAATCCTACTAGAAGAGCTGAACTTTATTTGTGATTAATCAGAGTCAATTTAAATGATGGCAGATGTGTAATGACTTCTATTTAACATGAGTTTGAATGTGATTGGTTAATTCTGAACACAGCCACATCCCCAGTTATAAGAGGGTTTGCACACTTATGCAACCAGGTTATTGTAAGGTTTTTATTTTTCATTTTTTCAGTTTGTTTTTCAATTGAATTGTTCACATTATAGGTCGCATTAAAAGTGGAAAAAGTTCTGACATGATTTATCTTTGTCTCATTCTCTTACATCACAAAAACCTGGCATTTTCACGGGGGTGTGTAGACTTTTTATATCCACTGTATATGCTGACAGCAGTGAACAGACTGATGTATACTTATACACTGAAAGCAGTGAACAGACTGATGTATACTTATATACTGTCAGCAGTGAACAGACAGATGTATACTTATATACTGAAAGCAGTGAACAGAATAATGTATACTTATATACTGTCAGCAGTGAACAGACAGATGTATTCTTATATACTGAAAGCAGTGAACAGACTGTGTGAATCAGGCCTTCTTTCACTTAATACCAAATGGTGTAGGGCTCTGTCACTACTAGAAAATGGTGTTAATTGGGTCCATGTCTGGCCCAATAATTCACTATCTTCTTGAAATCCTAATTAGCAAATGACCAATTTCATACAGCTTTATTCCACATGGCCAGACATTTTATAGAAAACGCGGTCATGAGTCTATTTCCTCTTTTTATAAATGTTGTTTCCTGTTTGTGTTATCAAATAAGAAAGAAATATGTATAATTGATCACAAAAAAAGAAGTGTAATTGTTTTTGTGACCCAGAGACACTGGAAAGCCAGTAAGAAATGCGCTCTAGAACCAGTTTGACCCATAACACATATGAAATATAAGTTTGTGCTACCTTCTGAACTCCTCTGTTAAAGATCGTGAGCCGGTTTTTTATTGCTCAATCTGACTTTCAATAAAATCTTTTTGGGGGGGCTTCAACAAATGAAATTATTGAGATATGGGTGTAGAAATATTTATATAGGTATACAAAGTCTATATTTGCACTGTATATACATAGATAATTAGATTTCAGTTGGTTGGGCACTGTTATCATCATCACCAAGGAGCTGGTTCACATGTGCAGTAAACACAGTTTAATGACGAACGGAGACAGGCAGAGAAAAAGTAAGATAGAGAGAAGTTATTCAGAGAGACATAAATAGAAATAGATAGATAAACTGACAGACAGACAGAGAGAGACACAGAAAAAGAGCAAAGAATAGGAGTCAGAACCAGCCATTTCCCCTGGTACAGGACTTATGTATACGCATGTTCTCCACTTTGCCTCCAGGGGGCACTGTTGTAACACACTCCAACCTGCAGGACACTTGAGTCCGTCACTGAGGAGCTTCAGAAGTAGACTTCGCATCTGAAATGGCACACTATTTCTCATATGGTGCTCTACTTTTGCCCAGGGCCTATAGTCTTACCCACTTCATAGGCAATTGGCTACCATTTGGGACACAGATAAAGAGTCATCATGAACGAAGGTAAGACTTCTTGAACCTCAACTTCAAACACATTGTCTTTCAACCTTCATCATTCAACCTAACCCCTAGCACACCAGCCTACTGTGGGGATTCATCATTCAACCTAACCCCTAGCACACCAGTGTAGTGTGGGGATTCATCATTCAACCTAACCCCTAGCACACCAGCCTACTGTGGGGATTCATCATTCAACATAACCCCTAGCACACCAGCCTACTGTGGGGATTCATCATTCAACCTAACCCCTAGTACACCAGCCTACTGTGGTGATTCATCATTCAACATAACCCCTAGCACACCAGTGTAGTGTGGGGATTCATCATTCAACATAACCCCTAGTACACCAGCCTACTGTGGGGATTTATCATTCAACATAACCCCTAGTACACCAGCCTACTGTGAGGATTCATCATTCAACATAACCCCTAGCACACCAGTGTAGTGTGGAGGCGTCAGCTCTGGTTGAGTAGTAGGACCATTCTTCCTTATCTACCTCCCTCTTTCAACCATTAATATATTGCCAAGTTGCCATGGTAAAGCGCGACCTATCTACAGGGCAGGTTGAAGTCTTGTCCGAATGTTTCAGCTCTTCCACCACTGTCTCTCTGTCTCTGACCGAGCCTTAGGATTTATGTTGGTAATTAGGGTGACTGTTCACATGTCAAAGCATGATCCTTACACTTAATAACACTACTCAATTAAACTCCAATCAATACCTACATCATGCACCCAGATATCTGACAACTACATTCGCTTTACTGAATATAAATCAATCTAATATATTTTCCAAAATCTCTTCTACATAAGCAGGTTTCTTAAAGTGTTTCTAGCACACATTACACATGCAGTGTATATATATATATATATATATATATATATATATATATATATAATAGGTACATTGGTTAAGTCATCAAAACCCATAAAGCGTACTCTAAATTCAGTCATTCTAACAACCAGTTAAAGATGCCATCTGGGAGTTTCCCACATTACTAAAGTTTTTTTTTAAAACTTGCATTTTGGTCTGTATGTGTAATATGTTGTTTAGATGTAACATCTATAAGTAGAATCACTATCATACCTCAGTCAGCCATGAAATTCCAAGTTTTATATCGTAGGGCACATGTTGGTACAAACATGACAGTACACAATTTTCTGGGACCGTTTTGGCTTAAAGGCGCCCCTTTTCCAACTAGCGGCTAAGAATTTTGGAGTATGTCCTTAATCAAAGAGCAAAATGTATCCCCTTGTGTTTCAGTGAAATCTATTAGCAATGACAACAAGTTAATTGTAGATGGTAACAATGTGTTATATTTTACATTACTGGGGGGGGGGGCATTTGGTTGGCTTAAATATAATTATTAATTTGTCAGTCAGTGTTAGTATTCAGTACTATCGAGAAGGCTAACAGTTATTAAACAGAAGAATTGCATTAATGAAGGGATTCATGTTTTTTACTCTGCTGATTTTTTTATACAGCATTATGATTAAACCCTTTTCTGTAAAAATGGTTTGTTCTACCCACAGCCAATCAATGATACCCTAACACCTACACCCAATCAGAGTGATACCCTAACACAGCCAATCAGAGTGATACCCTAACACCAACAGCCAATCAGGGTGATACCCTAACACCAACAGCCAATCAGGGTGATACCCTATCACCAACAGCCAATCAGGGTGATACCCTAAACACCAGCGCCAACATAACTGTTAAATCTGTACTAAATAGGATTTATTCATTAAAAAAAAAAGTTACGCGCGAGTGGAATGTCATTTTATCATTCTTGGAGCACGCCGCTACATCGCAGCTAATCGCCTTCTGCGAGGCAGGCTTTCCTCCGTGGCTTATTTTGTGAACGCTTACCTGGATAATCTTATATACGGTAGAGCATATGTATGCCTTAAGGAGCGAAGTTTTCTTACTGTAAGAAACTATAATGGCAGCTAGAGACCAGGACGACAGTCAGTTCCTCCCTTGTCTACTACAGCATACACTACGAAAACGGCAAAGCGAAAGAAGACTTACAGTTGACAAACTCTCTGTAGCTAGCTACCAGGAACCCTAAGCTAACGTTAGCAAGGCTAAGAAGAACGTCGTCGAATTCTGAGTTAGCGCTTTTTTTGATACAGGTAATTCCATTTTTCATATTTTTATTCGGAACGTGATTCTCTGCCGGTCATTGGTGCGGAACCCCTTTCTGATGGGTGAGCAGTGGCGTCGTTAGGCCTGGGCGTCCGGGGCTATAGCCCCGGAACTTTTATGAATAGCCCCGGATCTCAAATTGACCAAAAAAAAAGAATGCAAAAATATCCCCTGATTTAATCATCTATAAATCCGATCGCGCATTATGACAATGTAGACGTGTAGGCCGCTAGCGTGTACATCGAAATTTGCCGCGTGTGCATTCAAAACGCTGTATTTTCTGTCCCGGGCGGTGCGGGTAGGTGGGCTAAGCCCCGAATGTATAGTGTTCCTAGCGACACCTCTTCGGGTGAGTAATTGCAAAATGCTGTAATTGTTTTTTTTACTGAAAAAATCCTACATAGTGCAGCTTAAAAAAAATCTAATTCATCCAATAAATTTGTCTAACTTCATTAGTGTAGCTATCTGCCTAAAACATTGCCACCATGCAACCAAAACTAGGAGCATAGAAATGGAAGGACAAATCTAAAAGAGAACGTCTAAATATATGTAGCAGTTAAGTAATGGTTGATTGGGACTGAGTAGGTTATGAATTGAAAAGATGTGACATAATTAATTACCTGTGTTGAAAACAAAGGGATTTGAATGTGGCCTAGTTATGAATTAAAACATTAAACAATAAAACGTTTATGACCTTTTTTTTGGACAGTAATATTATTACTATTAATTAATTTTTTTGGCCCGTGGTTTGAATCCTAAACGTTAAATTCTGTCCTGGGCCCCGCCATTTCTGTCGCTGTCTCTGGATAGGCATTGCACTGGTTCTCTATGACTAAGTTCGTAGAACACTAAATTACCAACATCAAGGTGGTGGGTTTCAATACCACTGAGGTCACTTGAGAATGTAGGTCTTTAGGGACGTCATTCTATACTTTTCAATCAGAATATAGTATACAACACAATGTGGTTATATCTATATACCTATATTCACTGTGAATTATGAATCATCTCTAACTTTCTAAACACAGCCTGACGCTGTGAGCTCTGTAGGTGCTGCTAATTTATTCGTTATTGTTGTTACCTATTTCATGTGATGACATTGCTAATACGTCTATGTCTTCCAGCTTTGCAAACCCACTTCAAAGGCTTGTTGGCGCGCACACACTCACAACGTCTCGCTGCTCCTGCTTTAATTATCCGATCTGGAGGATCATCTGGCGAAGACTAGAGTGTGCTTTCTGTGACTGGGAGATGGGGAAAGTGAAAGAAATGAAACATCCTTTTCAAGGACTTTCAGAAACATCATGTATTTGTACCTTGAAAAATGTAATTTGCAAAATGTCGTAAGTTTTAGCTTGTACTCATGCAAGGGCGGTAATGTGGGTCATGGAAGACTGGAAAGTGAATCTGTAGTGAGATACTATAGTTAGGACATGACAGAGCATTTTAATCAGATCATTTGTTCCAGTCAATACTATACTACTCTACACAAGGCCAGTATCTTCTGGGCCATGGGATCTGGTGTCAATAGGACCCGGATAGGAGCAATGTTTCACCCTACACTGGAGAAATGATCTAATGAATCCCATTCACAGTAGTCTGCTCTCTTCAATCTTTCTGAGGCCTTTCATGTTTACCAGATCTGCTGTATTTCTTCCAAGCCCCTGGGTCAGGGCGGGGTAGGGTAGTATGTGATGAGTGTCATGGTATCATCATCCATAATGGATTTATGGTCCTGATGAGACAATTGTTCACCCCATGGCGTTAAGTTAGTACTGGTTCTGATTACCTACAATTACATTCTGTCCTTACAGTCTGATTATCTACCATAACAACCCCACCACTTTCCTTACAGTCTGATTATCTACCATAACAACCCCACCACTTTCCTTACAGTCTGATTATCTACCATAACAACCCCACCACTGTCCTTACAGTCTGATTATCTACCATAACAACCCCACCACTGTCCTTACAGTCTGATTATCTACCATAACAACCCCACCACTGTCCTTACAGTCTGATTATCTTCCATAACAACCCCACCACTGTCCTTACAGTCTGATTATCTACTGCAACAACCACACCACATTCCTTGTGATCTGATTATCTGCTCTAACCTCCAACAGGTAGTGTCCTCTGAAGGCAGTAATCAGATGCAGGAGAGTGGGATGCTAAATGACCAGGGGCAGCTTGGTCAGCCAGTCTGTCCAGGCATACAACCTCACTAGAAAGAATACAGTTTCACCCAGCCGGCCTTAAACAATGAAGTCATCCTCCCATGTGACAGTGCTCCATTTCACTGACCGCCAGATCAATTATTTAGCAGGGTTGCTTGGATCATCTAGACCCCACATTACTCTCCTTACATACACACTCACACACAATCGTACACACACACTGCTCTTGGGTCCACTTCCTGTAATTGCAGCTGAGAATATACCCTCAGAGCTTTTTCTGGTTAGCTATATCTAGTCAGCTAAACTTAGTCAGATATATCTAATCAGATATATCTAGCCATAGGCAATAGTACAAAGTGTTGCATATAATGAAACATGATATTACTGGGTTTTCTCTATCAAAAAACGTTACCTATACTAGGCTTTCAGTATCAATGATCCAGATTTAAAAACTTAAAGTGTTTTCTCCTCAGAAGAGAATAAACTCCGATGTGGTTGATGATCTCAGGACTTTGGGTCTGGGCCAATGTGGGATGCTGAAGCTTCATTCATTAATCAGAGTTTAATCACATTCACAGAGAGTTTGGAGGAAGTGTTCACTTGGAGGTTGGAATGAAGCGTACAGACTATATTGGTTAATGCAGTGATGATGTCAGGTCTTTGGTAAAAGGCCAGTATGTAATGAATTGCGCTGCAGTCACATCCATTAGTCAGCAGGTCAGGAGGACAGAAGCCTAGCTACACCTCCCGCCACCACTCCAAACTAGGTTTGACGATGTAAAGTGACGGGGCAGAGATAGAAGAAACAGGGCCAAGGGATAAACACACAGACTGGCAGGATGGACAGACTGCTCCATTCATATGCTGGAACAGACTGCCCTCTCACATGTGGGGGGGTTCTCTGAGTCTTTCTGCTGTTCAGTCAGCTGGGTTCTTTTCACGTGGTCAGGAGTATGTTATGCTGTATGCAAATCAAATCCTTTAGAATGATATGATCAGTAAGGACTGTGTGTAGGGTATTATAGTATTCACTAACTAAAGACAAAAAAAAAGAAATGTACTGAAGTGGATTTTTTCCAAACCCCTTAAGTTGAACTTTAGTACAATGAATAGTAATAAAATAGTTTTTACTTAGTACTATTTACCTAGTACTATTTAAATAACCATTATTATACTTAAGTGTGTTAAAATTGTCAAAATAATGAGACCTTTTATAGTTTACTTAAATTATAATATCATATTTGGAGTATATTTTAAGTGTCATAAAATGCTATTTCCAATCATTTATTGCTATTTATATAGTACTTAAGTTTTAATACACTTGTCAAAAAAAAATAGGGGAACACTGAAATCACACATCGGGTATCGATGAATGAAATATATTAAAGATCCGAATTTTTACTGTACATTGTGTAATTCGTTGAGAAACTACGTAACAACAGTCAATGGAAATCGCTTATGCTTCCTTACTGGACAGATTGATATCCCTGAAGTTTAATTGACTTGGTGTTATACTCTGGTGATTATGTGTTCCCTTAATTTTTTTTAGTGTACTACAGTACAACTTAAGTGGTTCCAAAACAATGCACTTAGTCTACTTCTCTTTTCAGCATGGATATCCATGTACAGTTCAAGGATTTTTTTTTAATATCTGTGATGTATTTGAATTATTCTTTCAAGTTCTGTAATTGTCAGTGACTGTTGAAGCTACAGCCTGGTATTTGTAAAGTTGTTCTGTTATCAGTTAATGTACCTATGTTTTGAGACGAGCAGGTAGTGACAGATGGCAGGTGCCCTCAGAGCCTGGAGGTTCACACGTCTGTCATCAGTAGTCTGACTCCTCACAGCCTGGTCCTCTCATTCAGCTCCATTATGTCTTGTCCTGTACCACCTAGTCCACAGACTCAGTTCTTTTAGTCCCCGATTTGCTCGGATTGAAATTGAAATCTCTCAGATAAAAAGGGTTACGAAACTAAAACTAACTACCCCTGGCTTCTATTTCAAGGTTTCATCAGACAGCCACAACTTCTGGCTTCAGAGATGTTCCAGAAAGTCTGATTAGTAACCTTGCGATATCTGTCAAACCAGAACCTCAGCAAACCCTGAGTTTTTGGCTCCAGAAAGAGCATGGACCAAAAGCCTTAGTAACAAATGCTTTGAACCAAACCTGCTAGGTGCATCTCATCCATTCCATGGGAATAAAGAGCAGACCATATCCACCACTCAGATTCTATTCCGTCACTAAAGCCTGTCCCTTCGCAGGAAAATCCAACTGACATCACAGCCTACTTTGTGCCCCTTGCATTACAAATGAACAGATCCTTTACATCATTCAGAATTATTTTTGAAAATCTTTCCACACAGTCAATGATTCATCCAGCAAACTTACTCGACAATATGGTTTCGCTTTGACCACAAATTGTGTGTCACAAAGTAACACCACCACTGACGCAAAAGCCTGACTGGAAGCCTGGCAGAGTAAATTCATATGTGACGTGTCATGATTTAATTATGAAATAGGCCCACTCACGTATGAGTGTTAATAACAATGTTTTGAATATTTAGAGCACTTTTATAGCTAGGCTAATGATGCTTGTCAAGCCTATAATCTAGATTCTAGTAGCCTGCAGTAGGTCACAATTGCAATGGTTTGGCCATTTCATAGCCAATATGGGAAGGGTGTTTTATTAAATTCATAAAGGGCGTTTCATGACAACTCGTATTGTCATGACCCCGTGGGAGCAAAAAGATCCGGGCTGCAGATAAATACTCTAAGAACACAATACAATTTTTTGGAGAAAACATCCATACGATCGTTGTAGGCAGTGGCAATGCTTCATTGTTCCAAACAATGAAAATACTGTGACTTGACTCCATGATGTCCATCATGTGTTTTTGTCATTGTCATGAGAACCTTTTCAAATGTTGCGGGCACACAAGTTGTCGGATCAACCAGTCGATTTAAACGAGAACCAGCCGTTCTGGACCCAAAAAGAGAAGCCATGTATGTTCAAGGAATCCTGAATTGGCTGAGACATATTTCTATAATAGCCCTTTGGTCTGTCTGTCTCCATGGCAACAGCAGCTTAGGGATCAGAGGTCAATGTGACCTTGTGACAGCTGACTTCCCCCCTCTGTGTGTGTGTGTGTGTGTGTGTGTGTGTGTGTTGCGTTGCCAGCTGGTCAAACTGGCTTTGTTCCTCTCTTTCCTTTTTAGTGAACTGAAGCTCAGATCTAATAAGATCTATTGATCCACCAGACAGACTGGAGTATTGATCCACCAGACAGACCAGCCAATCTAGATTAAAACTGGAGCTAAAGTGAGGTGGGGTTGGAGAGGATAAAGGGGGAATGGTAGAGGGAGGAGGGACAGGATGGTGTGAGGAGGGACAGGATGGAGTGAGGAGGGACAGGGCAGGGTGAGGAGGGACAGGGCGGGGTGAGGAGGGACAGGGCGGGGTGAGGAGGGACAGGAAGGAGTGAGGAGGGACAGGAAGGAGTGAGGAGGGACAGGAAGGAGTGAGGAGGGACAGGGTGGAGTGTAAATAACGTCCATGTCCCCAGATGGTCAAACATTCCAAAATACAATCACACATTACAACTAGAATTTGTAGTTACAAATGACATAATACCATTATAAAATACCCTAAAGATCAAAGTATCAAAATAAAACAAACTAATTTAGCAAAGGTATTTATGTAAAATTCAAGGATCATATTTTGTTTTTTTATAAATAAATACTTGTTCAAACATGTTGCTTAACCTACACAACATTTTCCATACCGTACTTCTTATTATGCTGATCTGGTTGCCTCAACGAAAAAGTATTTTAAATACTTATTTCAGATAGTTACATCGGTACCAGAAATATTGTTCTGTGGATTGCTTCAGGTCCCATAGTCTTGTCCCAGCCTGTAGAGGAAGAGCAAGTGACTGTGAAAGCCATTTGCTCTGCTTGCCAAGTAAATGATGGATAGGGTGTTCTATGAAAGACCCTATCCAAAATTTAAAAGCCGGATCAGAGCCTCCATTTTGTTAATTAGTTTGTGTGCTGGAAAAAGAGGCCGTGCTGTGCCAGTCCATGAGGGGGTGGAAAATTCCATGTGAAGGTGGGCGGGAAGCCGTGGTTTCTAGTATCAATCTTTGATAAATGGAGGTTTCGTTATGATATGGTTAGGTCAGCAGAGACAAGGCTAGATTCCAAATGACACCCTATTCCACAAACACTAGAGTCCAACGCCCCTGGTCAGAAGTAGTGCAGTATGAAGGGTTCCATAAGGGACCCAAATATACCGTGGGATGTGTTGTCTGGCTGTGTAGATTAATGGGTTCCTCTATACCAGGGGGTCATTAGCTTGTTATGAAATATGAGATTCAATTTAACGCTTGACTTGTCACAGCGTGCACCATAAGTTGCTGTAATTCATATCCAGACACCAGACCTTTACAGCAGATATAGACTAGTACTGCAGTAATTACACCCAGACGCAAGACCTTTACAGCAGATATAGACTAGTACTGCAGTAATTATATCCAGACACAAGACCTTTACAGCAGGTATAGACTAGTACTGCAGTAATTATACCCAGACACCAGACCTTTACAGCAGGTATAGACTAGTACTGCAGTAATCATACCCAGACACAAGACCTTTACAGCAGATATAGACTAGTACTACAGTAATTATACCCAGACACAAGACCTTTACAGCAGATATAGACTAGTACTGCAGTAATTATACCCAGACACCAAAACTTTACAGCAGATATAGACTAGTACTGCAGTAATTATACCCAGACACAAGACCTTTACAGCAGATATAGACTAGTACTGCAGTAATTATAACCAGACACAAGACCTTTACAGCAGATATAGACTAGTACTGCAGTAATTATAACCAGAC
>JACXGI010010791.1:0-26680 GCA_016801175.1 Esox masquinongy
GCTCCACTCATATAACCGGAGTTACATTCCCGGTAACTAACGGTTTTACTGTTGCGGTGGTACGACGGAAGTTCGAGTTCCCAATGAAAGGAGTACATGGCAACGAGTGACACATGGCATGACCATAGCCAACTAATAAAAAAATGGTAGGTTTATCAAACGTTATATTATTTACAATGTCAAATCTACATTGTTCAAGCTAAATTTGATAATCTGCTAAATAAAATAATTAAAGTGGCTACAGTAGCCTACCTAACCAACTCAAAAACGAATGAAGTAGATAGCTGACTGTTAGCTAGCATCGTATCAAACTACTGTACAATGCGAACCATTCTGCTCTAACTAGCTGAATCACCAGCACCTACTTTCCACAATTATAAAATCTAATGCAACTGCGCAGATAGAACTGTATTAGCAATCCTGCTCCAGGCAGCATTTTTGGAGTTGATGTCCCGGTAGCAATATGCACTTTTGTCATAGGTTCGTTAGACTGAAAAAATAATTTTCTCCTCCCTGCTTCCAACCGTATTGCCTTGCGAAAGCACATGTGCGTCAAGTACGAAAAAATACGTACAGAGCATCCAAATATTTTCAGCTCCGCAATCCCTTTTGTTACGGTCAATTACCTAGCTATCGTTTTCTGTTCTGACAATATTAACCTAGCTTTACCGACAATCAGCTCATGTGGCACTCTGATGACGCGTTTTTTACTGAAAGTCCAATTTGAGCAACCTCTGGTCGGGCTGGCCCATCTTGGGACCAGCCCTGCCTTTGCCCTGTCCTCCGCCCATAGCTCTGGGGACCTTGAGGCTTTGAGGAGATCCAGATATGACCAACGAAAGGCTATCAGAGATGGAAAAAGAGAATGGCGCGTTTCATTTGTACTCGGAGGTCGGAATTTCCGAGTTCTGACCCCAGAGGCATGTGGGGTGGACTGCGACACATCACAGAATACAAAGTGAGAAATAACAATGATGTTAGTCCCGCCGCCTCGCTCCCTGGCGAGCTCAACACCTTCTATGCACGGTTTATTTTTTCCGGTCAAAATATATTTAATCAAATGTTGTTTTTATCAAAATGTTAACATTTTGTACAAAAGATATAAGGTTTTATGATTGTCCCCGACGGTCACTGTCCACTCTGTTGAGCTGCCTTTAAGTTCCTTTAAAAAAAACAATTACATCTCTCATGAGGTGACATCAGATCAGTGGAGGGAAATTCAACCATGGTATGCTGTGTGATTTTCTACTTCACTTACTGTCTGATTATGATGTTTTTATTAAGTGAGTTTGATGTGTTTGAACATATCGTGTCCACTATGTTAGGCATAAATATGGAGGAGATCAATCAAATTGAATCATTTCAAAAATCATTTGTGAAAATGTTTAAATTCTTCATGAAGTATTCAAGGTCATGCTAGCCATTATGCTTTCACAAGAAGGCCAAAAGCTAACTTTAGCTCAAAATATCCATCCTGTTAGTTGAATAAGACACCAACCTAACAGGGTGGAAATGTACACTGCTCAAAAAAATTGAGGCAGCACTTAAATCATATATCGGGTCTTGATAAACGAAATATATTAAAGATCAAAATCTTTACTGTACATTGTGTAATTCGTTGAGAACAAATTGATGTATAAACGGTCGATGGAAACCCAAATCATCAACCGATTGAGGGCTGGATTCAAACTCACACCGAAAATCAAAAATCAAACAATTGAATACCCAGGATGTTCCAGCTAGGGGTGTCGCGATATACCGGTATTGACGATAACCGTGATATTCAAAAAATGAAATATTGATATCATGTTAATAATACACATATGATAACATCGTATTCACTAGGCGAAACTGAAGTTCTATTGTTCCCCATAACTCCTATTGGTTGTTCGATAGCTTATTCATGTCACATATAGACAAATGGTGTATGTGCTTAAAGGAGACGGGACCTATGCACTGGTGTTGAAATCAACTCGTTAGCCCCACTAGAAACCCCGGGAGAGATCCGCAATGACGCGCCATTTTAGTAGCCCATTCACATGGAAAAAATGACATTGTATTTTTCCAAAAACTCCTCTCGGTTTGTTGATACCTTATTTTTGTCACCTATAGACAAACGGTGTATGTGCTTAAAGAAGGAGACGGGACCTATGCACTGGTTTTGAAATCAACTCGTTAGCCCCACTAGAACCCCCGGGAGAGATCTGGAAAGACGTGCCATTTTATTAGCCCATTCACATGGGAAAAAGGACGTTATAATCTTCCAAAAACTCCTCGGTTTTCCATGGCTTATTCGTGGCCAAACGATGCATTTGCTTAAACTACGAGTCTGGACCTATACACCAGACCTATACACTAGTGTTTGGATTAAGGCCTTTTCATAGCCTATTCACTAGGTGAAAATATTTTGTATTTTTCCAAAAACTCCTCTGGGTGTTAGGCCTTGTGGATCTTTTGTTTTTCAGTGGCCTTTTCACTATCCATTAAGTGTAATTGTTCTTTTTGTATGCTTTTATTTTTTTTATTTATGCAGTTACTGTTACAGATTGTCCACCGCCATACATTCTTATTTTGAGTGTAATTCATTTGCCAAAAAATAGAAAAAAGCACATCAAACAAAGTTGAAGATGATTTTGACTGATAGCATTTTCTTCTTTCAAATTTTCTATAGATACCACGATAATATCGTTACCGTGAATTCTTTTGGCCACGATAACCGTGTAGTGAAAATCTGATATCGTGACAGCCCTAGTTCCAACTTGAGTGAATTTCATCACGGCAACTCATAATGTGACTCAGTAGTGTGTACGGCCCCAAGTGCTTGTATGCACTGCTGACAACATCTGGGCATGCTCCTGATGAGACTGCGGATCAGTGCCTTCGTCATCCAGGAATTGCCTACACACTCTGGCCACATGAGACCGGGAATTGTCCTGCACCAGGAGGAACCCAGGGCCCACTGCACCAGCGTAAGGTCTGACGATGGGTCTGAGGATTTCATCTTGGTACCTAACAGCAATCAGGGTACTGTTGGCTAGCACATGGAGGTCTGTGCGACCCTGCAAGGATATGCCTCCCCAGACCATCACTGACCCACCGCCAAATCGGTCATGCTGGATGATGTTGCAGGCAGCATAACGTTCACCACAGCATCTCCATACTCTTTCACGTCTGTCACATGTGCTCAGTGTGAACCTGCTCTCATCTGTGAAGAGAATGGGGCGCCAGTGGCGGACCTGCCAATTCTGGTGTTCTCTGGCGAATGCCAATCGAGCTGGGTTGTGAGTACTGGTCCCACTAGAGGACGTCGGGCCCTCATGCCACCCTCATGGAGGCTGTTTCTGACAGTTTGGTCACAGTAGCCCACTAGAGGTCATTTTGTATGACTCTGGCAGTGCTCCTCTTGTTCTTCCTCACACAAAGGAGCAGATACCGGTCCTGCTGCTGGGTTGATGCCTTTTCATCTGCTGCTGGGTTGATGCCCTTTTCAGGTGACGGACAGCCCTTTCATCTCCCGCTTTTCCCGGTTTTCCTTTCATCCACAAACACATCCCGGACTTGTCATGTGTCTTGTCTCTAATCATCACTCACACCAGGTCCCAATTCAGTCATTAGTATGACTCTGCTCCCCTCATTTGTCGGTCATTGTTCCATGTCTCCGTTTGTGTTAATGTATGTGGTGAGTGGTTTGTTTTTGTTCGTACCTTTTGCTTTTCCTTTAGTTTTGTTTAAGTGCTCGGTGTTGATTTTCAATTAAATTCAAAACATCGACTGCCACTCTGCCTGCGCCTGGTTCCTCTCCACCACTACTCCAACCGTGACAGAATGACCGACCAAAAAGGAACCCGCAGGCGTGCTAATAAAACCCGCCATCGTCACAGGGATAACTACCTGTGGCCGTGGGAGAAGCCGGAGACGCCGGAGGAGGAAGCTCGGTGTCTCTGTGCTTATTCCGGCTACTCCCCTCTGATTCGTCCGACAAGAGGGGAGTATACCTGGAAGGGGGACTGGGGATCGGTCTCCCTCTCGTCGGACGACTCGGAGGTGGAGTATGACTATTAGGATGACAACGAGACAGAAGGGGTTCTGGTGTGGGACCCAGTGCGGTGCCAGCTGGTTCCAGCCATCCCAGAGGCTGGCGGGGGCTACAAGACGCCAGCACGATCCCCAACCCTGGGTCCGCGACCCCGGAGGAGATGACGGCGGAGGCAATGTCACCGACCCGCCGTGAGTCAGCCTCAGGAAATTTTTCGGGGGGGCTATGGGGGCAGGTGGAGGCCCCCAAGTCACGGCTGCCACCCCCGGTGGGGTGGAAAGACGAGCCCTTGCCGCCGCTCATGTGGGGGGTGATAGAGGTGCCCCAGCTATGCCCAGTGCCAGCTCCAAGGCGTTGGGCAACACCTCAAGTAGGGCCTGAAAAAGCCCCCCTGGACGTCGGCAGGTGTGAGGACTGGTGGGGTTTCCATGACCCGCCGTACTTGGTCTCACCTCCAATAGTGGAGCCCCTGGCCAGCCTGAAGCAGCCAACACTTGCTCCACGCCGGGGCCAGCTCCAAGGCGCCGGCTTTTTCCTGCTGCCCTGGAGCTGCGGCCAGTGCCCCCTGCTGCCCTGGAGCCGCGGCCGGCCGACGCCGCCAGCTCCTCCTGCTGTCCAGTGGCCGACGGCGCCAGCTCCTCCTGCTGTCCAGTGGCCGACGGCGCCAGCTCCTCCTGCTGTCCAGTGGCCAACGCCGCCAGCACCTCTTGCTGCCCAGTGGTCGCCGTCGCCATCACCTCTTGCTGCCCAGTGGTCGCCGTCGCCAGCACCTCTTACTGCCCAGTGGTCGCCGTCGTCAGCTTCCCCTGCTGCCCTGTTGTCGCCGCCAGAACCTGCCGAGGACTGGTCGCCGCCGGGGACTGGCCGCCGCCACCCGAGCCCGCCGAGGACTGGACGCCGCCCGCTGAGGACTGGCCGCCGCCACCCGAGCCTGCCGAGGACTGGCCGCCGCCACCCGAGCCTGCCGAGGCCGTGGCGCCTTCTGCTCAAGTGCCGCTGCTTCGTCCCGCGGCGCCCTCTCCTGCCCAGGAGCCGCCGCCTGAGCCCTCTCCAGTTCCGGCGGCCCCGCCTCCCCAGCCTGTCCCGGCGGCCCCGCCTCCCCGGCCTGTCCCCGCGGCCCCGCCTCCCCTGCCTGTCCCGGCGGCCCCGCCTCCTCTCCCTGTTTCCGGCGTGGGTTGGTGGGGGTACGGCTTTCTCCTGCCTGCCCTCCCCTGCGGTGGTGTTTTCTGCCCCGTCTGAGAGCCGGGGCTTTGGGGGGGGGTACTGTGACGGTGAGGTGATGGACAGCCCTGTCATCTCCCGGTTTTCCTTTCATCCACGAACACATCCCGGACTTGTCACGTGTCTTGTCTCTAATCATCACTCACACCAGGTCCCAATTCAGTCATTAGTATGTGTTTAAATGTTGCTGTTCTGCTCCCCTCATTTGTCGGTCATTGTTCCATGTCGCCGTTTGTGTTCATGTATGTGGTGAGTGGTTCATTTTTGTTCGTACCTTTTGCTTTTCCTTTAGTTTTGTTTAAGTGCTCGGTGTTTATTTTCAATTAAATTCAAAACATCGACTGCCACTCTGCCTGCGCCTGGTTCCTTCCTCTCCACCACTACTCCAACCGTGACACAAACTAAATGTTTTCATCCAATTTTCTTGTTGTGTTTCTTACTACATGTTGATTGTTTTTAAGTTTTAATAGTTTTATTGATGTTTGCAAGTTGTGAATGTGGAAAATGCTCAGTAGTAAGCCTCAAGATTAGGAGTTGTCTTTTAACGCAATGCCCCTTTCACCACAAAGTGTTTTGCTTGTTAAGAAATTGACTTTAATAGAAATTGTCATCTTAATTTCCCCAAGCATCATTACCATTTTACACACTCACCGAGAAGTCGGACTGGATTATTACGTGTACCTGTTTTGCGGTGGACTCGTTAAGTGGTTATTTAAGTTCAGTGCTAAAGCATCAGTCCTTGTTTGGACATTGCGGAATGAACACTTTGGTTGTCGTGTTTGCCTTGTGTTATTCCTGTAACGTGTGTTTCAGTGAGTGTTATCTTTCGTTGCGTAGCCTACTTTAGGTCTTTCGTATGTTCAGTTAGGTTAACCTGAGGTTATCGTTTTTTTCAGAGACATTCAGCCCTTTTGTTTGTGTCAGTACTTTCGTTTCTGTGTTTATTTTAATAAATGTTTTTCGTTAATTATAACACGCCTGGTTCCTTATGCTCTGCACCACTGACCAGTTACAGTAGTAGGCTATGTCTGTCTAATAGCAGCAGGCTAGACAGTAACTTATTTAGCTATTGTTAACTGATTCTAAAGCTGTCATTTGCCTCGCTAGATGTTCATATTTTGCCATCTTCCTCACCTTTCTCTGGATATTTGCGTTTTAACACGAGTTCAACCATCATTTTGCCACGGGATTGTGCCATGGTGTTTATGGTAGGCTAGCCGGCTGGCTTGTTGATTCTGTAAGGGAGTGTTACTCTCGGGACAAACAGTATTAGAATCCCCCTCAGGATAAGGATACCAAGGCAGACCACAGTATCTGCTGTGTATCTGCTGTATCTGCTGCCGGGAAAACAAAGCCAGAATGCAGTAACATTACTTACTGCGGTTTTCCTTGGTATTAGCTTGGATTTTGTAGTTACTGCAATTTTGACACTCTCGTTTCTCTGAAATGCAACAAAATTGAACCAGGAGACTTTGTGACAAGACAGAACAGAGGTCACAAAGCCCGTTTTAAGTCTTAACTAAATTTTTACCAAATGTGTAGTTACTGCGCTTTGCCGTTGTACGGCAGTATAGTAATTTTGACTTATAACAATATTTGTTGCCCTATGCAGTGTTTCCCCTATATGCATTCAACAGTGACAATTTTTTGATAATAATCGTTGCTGCCGTTGGATCCAGGCGGCAGGCACACAACAGCATCACTGCTGTAAAACATCCTAGGGGAAACACTGATGTGTGTATTATATTCTATATCACTATGTATAGGATATAGTAACACTGCCTGGCTCCAAAAAAGTTGCACGCTCGTTGGACCGCCTTTTGCTTTGATTACAGCACGTATTCGCCTTGGCATTGTTTTGACAACCTTATGCAACGTCACAACATTTCTGTCCAGAGTTGCTTTCATTTTTGGCCAAGATCTTATATTGACGACAGGAGAGTTGAACCACTCCGTAAAGTCTTCCCCAGCACATCCCAAAGACTTTCAATAGGGCTAAGGTCAGGACTCCGGTGGCCAATTAATGTGTGAAAATGATTCCTCATGCTCCCTGAACCACTCTTACACAATTTGAGCCCGATGAATCCTGGCATTGTCATCCTGGAATATGCCCGTGCCATCAGGGCAGAAAAAAAATCCATTGATGGGATAACCTGGTTATTGAGTACATTCAGGTACTTAGCTGACTTAATTTTATTGCCACATAACTTTGATGAGCCTAGACCTGACCAATTAAAGCAAACCCAGATCATAACACTCCATCCAGAGGCTTGTACAATGGGCACTATGCATGATGGGTGCATTGCTTCATGTGCTTCCATTCTTACCCTGACGTGCCCATGGCTCTGGAATAGGGTACATCTGGACTCATCAGACCACTTGACCTTTTTCCATTGCTCCAGAGTCCAATCTTTATGCTCTCTAGCAAATTGAAGTATTTTTTCCCCCAATTAGTCTCACTAACAAGAGTTTTTTTCTTGTGGCAGCACAGCTGTTTAGTCCCAATCCTGTGAATTCTCGTTGCATTGTGCGTGTGGAAATGCTTTACTTTCACTATTAAACTTTTTTTTAATGATTCAACTTCACCAAGCGACTTCAACAAGCGTAAGTGATCTTTGATCACAGTCATTCGAGATTACTGTATTCTCCGACCACATTTATTCCACGAAGTTGATGGTTCACCACTATACTTCCAGGTTTTAATAATGCGCTGGAGAGTTCTTAACCCAATTCCAGTAATTTCATCAATCTCCTCAGTTGTTTTCTTTGCTTTATGCAGGCTAATAATTTCAAACTTCTGAAACGCAGTAACATTTTTTCCATGACCATGGGATACGTCTTCTAACATTGTTGTTTATGAAATGAGAAGTGAACAAAATGTTTTGTCCACCCTGTTATGCTACTGTTCACCCAGTTAGACCTCTGTCCACTCTTGTTGGTATTTTTCTGTTATATTTAAATGAAATTACCAAATATCAAGTGTATATTTGTAGTATATTTGTATATTTGTACAAAGATATGGAAGAGGTTGATTATACATGCTAGACATATGGAGTTATCATAATTCACTTTTCTTAAGAAAAGAAAGTGGAAGAATTTGTCCTTTTCTCATAATGTGCACTTGTTTTTTCAATATATGTTGTTAAAAAATGATTTTATTGTAAAAAAATAAATATCTGATTAGATCGAGGGACATATGATTCCTATAAAAAAGTTATTTTAATAGCCATCATGCACTGAAAACACATTTAAACAATTATGCATATGTCCTTAACAGGGTGGACATATCCCACGTGTCACGTTGTCCATTTGGAGTGGACGTCACGGTTACGTCACTGTAGTTTGGTGGTGGCAGAAAACTGCAGGAACAAGTGTAGGGAAACAGGCAAGATCCTCGGACTAAAGGAAAAAAATGTCTTGCTGTGCCATTGGATGTCAGAATAGGAATGCAAAAAATATTTTTTTGCATTTTTATTCATTTTTATAGAATACCGTTGTCGAAACCACCATTTGAAGCTAAATGCAGACGTTTATGGTTGCAAGTCATTAAACAGAGAGACTGGACTGATGAAATCATCCGGAATGCTCGTCTCTGCAGTGCTCATTTCATATCAGGCAAAGTTTTGTCTAATGACGATTTTAATAAATGACAATAAATTAGTAACAGGAGCAACCATAAAGCTTGCTTTCTCAGTGGGCTATTTCACAATTCATGGTAAAAACCATGGACCAACGTTTGCAACATTAGCTAGCGTGTAAGACCTAAGCGTACGAAAGACCTAAGCGTGTAACAAACCGTATCGCTCATACTTAGACAGTTTAGCTTACATCACTCAGTATATATGCAAGCTTTTAATGAATGAATGGGATATACAGTAATATCTGTGATATGACATTTTCTGTACAAAATAATTGGAGAAGGCGTACGGGTGATCCATATGTGTTGTACAGAGGTTACTGTCACTTTCTGCCACCAGTTCAGCTCCACCCACAAAATATGTCACCGTTGTTTACTAACACAAAAAGGGTCTATATCTAAGAGTTCAGAAATCAATATCTGGTGGAATCACCCTGATTTTTAATCACAGCTTTCATGCTTCTTGGCATGCTCTCCACCAGTCTGTCACATTGCTGTTGGGTGACTTTATGCCACTCCTGGCACAAACATTCTAGTAGCTCAGCTTTGTTTGATGGCTTGTGACCATCCATCTTCCTATTGATCAAGTTCCAGAGGTTTTCAATGGGGTTCAGGTCTGGAGATTGGGCTGGCCATGACAGGGTCTTGATCTGGTGGTCCTCCATCCACACCTTGATTGACCTGGCTGTGTGGCATGGAGCATTGTACTGCTGGAAAAACCAATTCTCAGAGTTGGGGAACATTGTCAGAGCAGAAGGAACAGGTTCCAGGATAACCTTGTACTTGGCTTGATTCATGTGTCCTTCACAAAGACAAATCTGCCCGATTCCAGCCTTGCTGAAGCATCCCCTGATCATCACTGATCCTCCACCAAATTTCACAGTGGGTGCGCGACATTGTGGCTTGTAGGCCTCTCCAGGTCTCCGTCTAACCATTAGACAACCAGGTGTTGGGCAAAGCTGAAAATTTGACTTGTCAGAGAAGATGACCTTACTCTATTCCTCTACGGTCCAATCCTTGTGGTCTTTTGCAAACTTCAGCCTGGCTCTTCTTTGATCTCATTGATGAAGGGCTTTTTTATAGCTTTGCACGACTTCAGCCCTGCCCCTAGGAGCCTGTTTTAAACCGTCCTCGCCGTACACTTCACCACAGCTGTTGTTTGCCATTCTTTTTGTAGGTCACTTTTGATGCCATCCTACGGTTGTTGAGTGACATTCGAATGAGTTGACAGTCATCTCGGTCAGTGGACAGTCGTTTTCGCCCTCTACCAGTCTGTAGCTTTGTTGTCCCCAATGTCTGTTGCTTGACCTTGTTCTTATGAACCGCTGTCTTTGAAATTTTCAGAATGGAAGCAACCTGACGCTCACTGTATACCTCTGCCAGTAAAGCCAGAATTGAACCCTGTTTTTCCTCACTCAAACCTTTTATTTTCAACTCTTGTCATCCTGAATAGTTATTTTTTATTCAAATTACCTTTGAGGTACTACTTGCACTGTTTTTGCCATCCAGCTGGTCCTATTGCAAGAGGATAGTGATCACCACAGCAGTGGTTTTTATACTTTTCCTCTTTCAATTAGATTTGGTTCAGGTAATCACCTAATCAGTACCTCATTAAGTAAAATGAGGTGTGCCTGTGTTGGAATTTAACAGACACTGGAATGGAATGGCTGCCATACATGTAGAGATGCTGATTTAAGAAAGATTAGGAGTGGTCTCTTAATTTTTTCCAGAGCTGTATAATGACTTATTTGTGCACGGAGCAAGTAATTTTTGTTTTTTAATATATCACCACAAACGACTAAATAAGTCAGTAATTGGTTGATAACTAGCTTGTTAACCTGCATGTAGTCCCTTCTAGTGGTTGTTCTCAGTTGCGCCCCTGCTAGTGGCTTT
This sequence comes from Esox masquinongy, assembly GCA_016801175.1. Classification (NCBI taxonomy): domain Eukaryota; kingdom Metazoa; phylum Chordata; class Actinopteri; order Esociformes; family Esocidae; genus Esox; species Esox masquinongy. The sequence continues at coordinate 10,788 of JACXGI010010791.1, forward strand.
GAATGATGTGATGTGTGACTCTGCTTCCAAAATCATCAGCTAGTGATATTTATTGGTTTTCCATGGTGATATAGTCATTCTGTGCAAACTACGAAGTAACTTTTATGTGTGGTTTAAGACACTTTACACCCAAACTTAACAAACAATCAAAACCGACTGCTGACCGCAACATTTTGACAGTAGCAGGGGCACAAAGGCCATGGTGGCCGTCGGGCATACAATTATTTTCAGGGCATCACAGCCAGAGCGAAGGACAACGACGGCCGTGGTGGACAAATTCCTACCCTGCTGATAAGTCTGATGCACTGATTTCCTGGCAACTTCGAGAATTTTTTTTTTTATTACATGTTACCAGGTGTTGAATTTGAGATGGTCGAGGAATTTTGAGTTTAGCATTACATCTCAATCTCCATAGAATACAGGCAATTGATATCAAAGTCCCCATTGAATTTTCAAAACAATCAAAAAACAACATGCATCCACCAATCCAAAGTGATGATTGAGTGGCACCTGATTTTGTTCTACTCTGGAAAACGGATCATAGTGTTATGACTGAGACACAATAATCTTGACATTGTATACATTACCTTACATAATGATCACCTGTTATTTGTAGTTGTAGTGAAGTTAATTCAGTTGACATGTGGGACACTAACTCAATAATACAACACACTTTTTAATAGGCATTGATCTGCACAAACCACAGAACCAAGGGTAGACGAAGAGGGAAGAGAGGCCAACAAGACCAGAACATCTGTTTTTTCCAGGTGATTATTCATTTTTGTTCTCCTACTAAGAAAGTATTTCTTGTATTAAGGTCAATTAATAATTGTGTTGAATTTGGTCAATGTAAAATGTTAGGCTATATTTTCTCCATTAGACTTTTGAGATTAAATGAAACTTCTGTAAGGCTAAGATTGTTACAAATGTACTTATATAACTGGGATATGACATCCCTGCAACTTTGAGAAAAAAAAAACTTCAAATTGGAATACCTGTATTGAAATTCAATACTATGCATATTCAAAATGCTAGCAAAGCATTTTCGTTATGCTAGCAAAGCATTTGCGGATAGCATCACTCTTTGTGCTGCTAACTGTGGGCCATGGTTTGGTGGCAAACCAAATCACTTTCTATCTATTATAGAATAGAATATAGGCAGTGACACCCACACACCTTATTGAATATTTACAAATGTATTCAAATAACAATAATCAAAAGAGTGGAATAGACAGGAGCTGGTTCCAGTGGAATCTGACTTGCATTATGATGCAATGTGAGTTGTAAGTCAGTCTGCAGGTGCCTGCAATCGTTTTATTCCAATCCACTTAAACATGGCCATTAGGATTGCACTAATCTCTAAAACACAGAAGTAAAATCTTGTGTAATTTGGTGTGCAGACTCTGCCCACTAACAACTGAGCTTCACAGAACTCGCCAGGAGGGCTGCAATGTCGAACACACCAAAGGTGCATAACTACGGGCCTCCCACTTGAAGTGGGATAGAGGACACATTCCTGAAGATCTCCCATTACGGTGCCTGTGAGTGCGCTGGCACCACCATTTTAAAGTTGTGAATTGGATGCAGGTGTTATGATAATGATTTGTTACCACAGATTGTTGACATTTCTGTCTTTGTGGCTAGATGGAGCAGGCCTAAAGCTTCCTTAAGTGGTCATGTCAAGAACAATAGTTCTTGACAATTGTACAGTTATAGCTTAGCGTACTGTAGCCCTAACTTTTATGCTACATGTAACATATTTCTCCTAAGCTGGGACATAAATGCACCTAATCTGCTCAATTTTTCATCCCAATGCCCTATTACACCTATCCTAACCTGCTGTGTATATAAAACATCTCCAGCGACAAATAATCATCGCGCCGGGACGCCCAACATCATTGACTTTTATTTGACTCTAACCTGGTCATCAGGAGCGATCAGCAAATAAAGCACAATTAAGATGGAATTCCCACGAGCTGACGAGTAATCCATCCCCAGAAACAACAGTCATGAAACTCCTATCAATTTGATGTAAACCTTTTTTATATCAGTGGGCAAAATAACTTTTTCCACCATGATTTAACTAAGTGGTCCATCTGTGAAATCTGAACCATGTAACAATGCGTAATAGCTATATATTTTGAATAACACTCATATTTCAGACCACTTTGAAAACAATCCCTTGCACTCCAGATCACCAAATCAGCCAGTAAATGGTGGGTACAAATCTATTTTGCTGAGATAAAGTATGTATTCTGTTAACATTTCCTCAAATTACACACTGTGCCTTCAGATTGACATATTTTCTTTCTCTGATTTCATAAAGTTTACAGCCACTTAGGTAAAAATATATGTAGCCAGAAAGAGACAGTTGCAGTGTGTCTTGTATTCGACATGTGTTTTAGAAGATATTTTGAAAGTTATCATACCAAAACATTAAAATATTTTAGCAACACATACTTTCGTCATAAATTGTATTATTTAACATTGTATTAGAGGAACGTGATTTTGATTGGATTGCCCCTTTTAAATGGTGGAACACCTCAACGGCGATATTCATGCTAAACACAAGTGAACTCTACCTTACTCTATGTGTAGACTGTTCAACAAGTTGATGAGATCACCGCCCCTAACATTTTCGTTGCGTAGCATTCTGTGCAAGTGCTTTTTCACTCGACAAAGCTCTACGTTTTAGAAACTGGTCTTGGTTGATTTACTCAGCTTCAAGTAGATCTTCGATTTTTTTTTGTAAGTCACACTTGTTTCTATCTGGGCGAAAATAATTTTTCTCATTCTCGACGCAACATGTCAATTCACAATACCTCCACAACATACAGGAACGTCAGCGTCTCGTCGGACCCTTCGACCACGATTTTATCCCGGGGCCAATACATCGACGGTAGCAGAACTATTGTTTCTGCTGCTCCTGCACAGTATATCGGTAATGGCTACGAGACCGTGCGCTACCTGATGCCGGTTCAACAAGTTATGCCCCAGCAGCAAATGCAGTACGTGCTGGTCAACCAGGCCCCCCAGGTTATGCAGCAGATGGTGTCACCTGTATATATGCAGAATATCCCGAGTGTCAGCGCTAGTAGTTTGGACGAATCAGAGACCTGTATATCCTACCGACAGATTGTAGAGGTGAGTTTATTATGATACAGTGAAGGGGATTGATGTCGTGAAAGTTAATGGCTGAATGTGTGTACACTTTTAAACGTATTCTTCACTTTTTAACATAACTGATTACACTTACTAAAGGGTACCTAGGTACATTGGAAACAAGACAAAACATTTGCTCTTAGAACATGCAAGTCCACATGACAGGTCTATCATGATATTTGTATTGATTTTCCCTCATCCATTGATTCTTTATTAATGCAACAGGGAAAAGCCACATGCTTGTGTGATAGTGATTTGGCAGTATATGATCAACATTGACTCCACTAACCCTGCAACTGAGAAATTCACACTGAGATGACTAAGTATATATTTTCCTGAATGCTGGACCTGCCTTGGCTTGTGTCCCACTATGGAGCCACACCTAGTCAAGTTCAAACCAGCTGCCTCACCTTTATTTTTTTTTTATAAACAAAATAATTAAACAACTTCGGCCACTTCAACACCCCCTGGCGTAACTATGTGCAGCTGATAGCCAAATTAACTCAACCCCATGTTTTACAATAGGGAATGAGTGGTAGACTGGAGCTTTGACATTATATTCTGTTACGTTTTAAAATATGTAGTAATTGCAGGCTATTTGGTTACTCATCTAAATGTAGAATTGATTAATCTCTACTCTACTTAGGCTACACTAGCTGCTTCTTACTCGTTAGGTTGATTTAGCTCTTTGAACTTCCAAATCAGTGCCATGTCAATGCAATTTTTTTATATTTAATTTAATATGTGAGGTGTAACATGTAACTAGGGTAGTAACACTTGTTCTTAAGTACATTTTTGTTGAATGTGAGGTTTGAACTTCGCCTAAAGGTAGGGAGGGGCTGTTCCCTTTACTACTTCATAGGCAAGCTAGATGGTAATTTTATAGTGAATTCTGATCTTACCAATAGTACTTTGGTCAAGTTTGGACAAACCTACTCATTCAGGGGTATTTCTTTATTTTGACTATTTTCCACATTGTAGGATAATATTGAATACATCAAAAATATGAAATACCACATATGGAATCATGTAGACAAATCAAAATATGTTTAGATTTTAGATTCTTCCAAATATCCACCTTTTGCCTTGATGACAGCTTGTCACGCTCTTGGCATTTTCTCAACCAGCTTCAAGACATAGACACCAGGACTGCTTTTCCAACAGTCTTGAAGGAGTTCGCACATATGCTGGGCACTTTTTGGCTGCTTGTCCTTAACTCTTCAGTCCACCTCATCCAAAATCTTCAACTGGGTTTGGGTTGGGTGATTGTGGAGGCCAGGTCATCTGATGCATCACTTCGTCACTCTCAGTCTTGGTCAAATGGCCCTTACACAACCTGGAGGTGTGTTTTGGGTCATTGTCTTGTTGAAAAACAACATATGATAGTCCTGTTAAGCACAAACCAGATGGGATGGTGTATCACTGCAAAATGCTGTGGTAGCCATGCCAGTTGAGTGTGCCTTGAATTCTAAATAAATCTCAGACAGTGTCACCAACAAAGCACCATCACACCTCGTCCTCCATGCTTCACAGTGGTAATCACATATGCTGAGATCATCCTCTCACCAACTCTGCGTCTCGCAATGTGGTTGGAATCAAAAATCTCCAATTTGGACTCATAAGACCAAAGAACAGATTTCCACCCGTCTAATGTCCCGTTGTCATGTTTCTTGGCCCAAGCAAGTCTTTTTGTATTGGTGTCCTTCAGTATTGCTTTCTTGGCAGCAATTCAACCACAAAGACCTTATTCACACAGTTACTTTTGAACAGTTGATGTTGAGATGTCTGTTACTTGAACTCTGTAAAGTGTTTATTTGGGCTGCAATCTGAGGTGCAGTTAATTGCTGATTTCTGAGGCTAGTAACTCTGATGAACTTATCCTCTGCAGTCCTAATGAGAGCCAGTTTCATCATAGTGCATGATGGTTTTTGCGACTACACTTTAAAAAAAAACTTATTGAAATTTTTTGCATTGACTGCCCTTCTTGTCAGTATGATGGACAGTAATTTCTCTTTGCTTATTTGAGCTGTTGTTGCCATAAAATTGACTACTACTGTACAGACAATGATGGTCTTTTTTATACCCACCATACCTTGTCACCCTCGTTATACCCACCTGTACGCATTAAAAAGGAAATCAGTTCCACAAATTATCTTTTAACAAGGCACACCTGTTAATTGAAATGCATTCCCGATGAATACCTCATGAAGCTGGTTGAGAGAATGCAAAGTGTGTGTAAAGCAGTCATCAAGACAATTGGTGGAACCGTTGAAGAATCTACAACATAAAATGTTTTTTGATTTATTTAACATTTGTTTGGTCACTACATGGTACCAGATGTATTATTTCATGGTTTTTCTCTCTTATAAAAAAAATTATAGAAAAACCCCTTGAATGAGCAAGTGTGTCCAGACTGGTATTGACTGGTACTGTATGTGATACTGAGTTAACCTAAATTATTTTAAGTTTACAATGTACATTTTCCCAACATGCTCTACTTGGTTGATATTTTGGAATTGTTTTATCCTTTTCTTGCATGTACTTAGGGTTATTAATTCATGTTATTAATTCTTTGTTACACAAAGATCAAAAACATACATTTTTCTAAAGTAATCCAATCATGTAGTACATTTCTTTTGCACCCGCTACTGAAATTATTGTTCCAATAAATCAAACTCCTATCTTGCTGTCAAATTATAAGCTAGGTTCCAATAGGAATTACCAGGCCTGTGCAGGGTTGAACATTTCTGCTTAAGTTCCTAGGTTTTCCATGTTGGACTTAACTGGTTTGAGCAATCACTACGAAAAAATTGTTAGTAACTACCTGAACTCAAATATAGATTTGGTTTCATCAAATGTTTTGAGTTATGACAGCACATTGGGTTTGTCAATGTAGTGGAGTGTGCAGAGGAACAGGGTGAAGGAAGAACTTGAGGAAGTTGAAATCAAGTTAAATATAAGATGTAAAATGTACTTTTTCTAATTCAAACTCCATTTTTGTCAGACCAGATTTTTTTTTACTCTAATTTGAGTAGAGGGATACTTTTATTTTTATACTACTTTCACTTAAGTATAGATTTCTACCACACCTACATGTAACTGGTGACTAAGTACTGAACTACCTGTTTTCTTTCTTCAGGATGTCAATGGGAAGACGCCTTCTGTCTTTAGCCACGCTTCAAGCTCCATCAAGAGTCCTGCGCCCAGTGTCCAGGAGGAGGTGGAGGTGAGATACTGTACATACTATACCTGCCCATTGCCTTTTTTGCCTACTACTCAGATACACTGACATACCCCTTGCATATGTGTACAAACCGGTGAAGTGCAAATGCGAAGATTTAATTACATTAACAACCACACCTGCACAGGGCACCCTCTAGGGCTACCCTTGACTAAATCAATCTTGCTAGACAAAGAGTCAACTGTTATTTCAGTTAACACATTTTTTTTGTTTTATCCAGACCCTCTTAAAATGCTCTATAATGCAGGAAAATTGTCTTGGGTCAAATGTGCCTGGTCAAAACGTGCCATTTTTTACCGTATGTGACAGGCATGTTATTCAAGGGAATTTACTTGTAGAGTAGTAACTCTACAACTCGTCTGTGAAAGTTTCTTCCTAAAAAGTTATTTGGATTTAAAGTAGTATGTCAAGCCAAACGAGTAGATAATATTGTCTCAACTTAGCCCGTGAGTCATAGATGTCTTCTTCAATGTCTCGGAAAATGTAGCATAATGAAAACAAGCTCTGATGCAGCCATGCAAGTTCAAAGTAAATAATGCAGAGACAGACACAAGTATAAAGTAGAATTGGGCCATAGTTCCCAAAGTCTTGTCTTTCGGGGACCAGCAATTCTCAAAAAAAAAAAAAGGCCTTGAGGACCATCATTTGCAGAGTTGTTATGGTCAGTTGCTGCTCAAGTTTATAGTAAATTTCATCAGTGAAAGTTATAGATACTGGCCTAAGATTGTTACTGTTATAAACAGCGAATTGTCAAAATGTACTGTATGTGAAATCAGTCTGAAATGTGTATATATACATTTCAGAACCCTGAATACTTTCATATTCCTGTATTACAAATGGTATTTTGAAAAATGTTTGGTTTGATATTTTTTTTGAAAACCCTGAAACTCTATATTGGATTTTTTTTATATATAATGGATAACCATGCTCTGGCGATGTTCGAAGGTTTGGGATATTTTTTGTTGCTTAACCCTGTCTAGTGCTTTTCCAGAACGTTCTCACAGAAAGCCTAGAGTGTTCCTTGGTTTAATAGTGCGGTTGTTTGGATATGCTCTCTGTCGTACTCTGGGGCCTTTTTCCTCTTCGGTATAATGTTGTACTGCAAATTTGTATTTTTCTAAAGGTGCATGCCACCACCTAATGTGTAGGGTGTAGGCTAAATAAAAAGATGAAAAAATGAATGTCAAAAAACAAAAATAATGTCCATGTCCATATACTGTATGTCTAAAAAATGTTGATTGGACAATAACACAGACAGAGTTGACATTGCTTTATGCAAATTTCCATTGTGTAGCCCTGACTTGTGCAACTGTAGGCCTAATTAAACACATAATGACTGCATCGTTTACGCTGGCCAGATGGACTGGCACATAGTATGCAAGACTGTTTGCTCATCCTGTTCGAGTTGCACAACCATGTTAATTTGATTCATTGTTCAATAGAAAGTCACAGTGTATAGAGCCTGCAGTAGCACTCGCAGAGGTCAGAGGATTTGTGTGGGATTTCACAAAGTCGTTTAATTAAAAAAAAAAATAAAAAAAACAGCACTCAAACGTTGGTCATCTTTGTTGCTCTGAGAGAACAAGGTATTAACAAACATTAAAATTTTCTGCTTGCATAACTCTGGAAAATGTAGGCTGGTTGGTAGACAGTAGACAGCTGTGCTAAAAGTGAACCACCTAAATTAGTTTCGTTTTTGCTCTCACAAATGAAGTGAAAGGTCACATTAACATTTATGTATAGTCTGGCATGAACTACATCTTTAAATTGGTTCTAAATCCAAAATTGCGGGTCAGGCAAGTTAGGTAAGAGTCATGCTAAAACGTTTTAGATGTACCTATTAACTTGTCGGATATGTAAATTGCATGCCTATTTTTGGGGGGGGAGTTTTGGTGGAGCTATACAGATTAGCTTATTAGCTGGATCTGTTTCTGCTAATGATGCTTGGTTTAGCGGAAACAGTTTGATCTGACTACCAGGTAGAGTAGTTAGTTAACATGTTAAAAAAACAGCCAACTGTTTCATAAAAGCACGATCTGGAACAACTGACATGTTTTATCACCATCTCGCTTTAGATAACCTTCCTAACTTCAGGGTTATAACATCAAAACATGCTAAAGCTCTAAGAGAACATGCTAAAGGTCTAAGAGATACTTAAGCACCTCTCTTTAGAGGCTTGCTTTTATACAGTAGACTGAAGAATGTTTTGATGTCAAACTTGGTTTTTGCATATATATGCATCAGGCTATTTAATTCCAATCTAGACAGCTTCTCTAAGTCTCCAGTGTATGTTCCCACACTAAACTAATAGCCATTGGGCTGCAGCCAGCCTAGGAATAATGACTGGGCTTGGCATTTTATTGGCACCCTGGTGCCTTGATGATAAAGCTGGGACCACTGGGCGATTACAGGTCAGGTAGTGGAATACTCACAAACCAGTGGTTATAGGCCCGTATGCAGGAAAATGGTGTGCTGCTAATTTCAGTTTGTGTTTTCTGTCTGACTGTCTGTGTTTGTGACTAACAAACGCCATAAATTTTTTTTTGTTTATCGTGACACTTTACATTACTTTGAAGTTTGTCAAGTGTCACATGGTCAGACTGTTAAGAAGCTGCCACTTCGTCATCCTACTGCACACGGAAAGGGTCACAACACTCCAGGTTTACTGTTACACTGGAACAGGGATGACCTAATTCGTGCTATCAGAAGTCACATGGACACACAGTGCCTCTGTGGATACGACAATACAGCCTAAAACAAGGAGTCACACCACGTGGTGCCAAAGCCGTGTATTAGCCTTTGTGTTAGATTACACATGGTTAAAAGGGATTACCTTCTCAGATTATAATAAAATGGATTTGTTTGAATGTGGATTAAATTGTTTACATCTACATTTTAGTCATTTAACAGGTGGTTTCAGCCATTTTGAGGGATATTGGACACTTTCTTCTTAGTTTTTTAACGGGGGGGGGATAATGTCTTAAGACACTCTTTTAAAATTTTTCAGATGGTTTTGTAAGAGGGGCTGGGACTCTTCATCCATGTTAAGTAGGTTCCCCTTAGTGATTTACTAGCTCGAGGAAGGATGGCCAAGAGATCAGAGGTGCTGTAGTGCTCGGCTTGGGATATAAGCTCTGAGCAAAGCTTGAAGGATCGACCAAGGCAAATCCCCTCATTGCTCTGTAGGCAAGGAAGCTCCATCTTGTAGTGGATGCAGCCTTTGACAGGAAGCCACTGGAGTGTATGAAAGAACGATTTGACACGGGGCATTTGGAAAAGTTGAACATCAGGCCAGCTGCATTGTTGTGGGTAAGTTGTAGTGATCTGATGGCGCAACAGAAAGCACAGCCAACAGAGTTGCAGTAGATCAGACGGGATATGACAACTCCCTGGATTATGACATGTGCTGTGTTCTGTGTGAGAAGTGGTCATATTCTATGGAGGAGTGAGTCATTGCTTTGAAGATAACGACAAGGTGCTGTCCAGGGTCAGGCCATGGTTCTTTGTACTCTGGGTGGGGGACACTGGAGTTGTTTACTGTGATAGAAAGGTCTTAGAGCAGAAAAGCCTTGCCCAGAAGTTTCTCTGTTTTGTCATGGTTTGATTAGATTTGGATAATCTTTTTAGTCGTCATTTGGACTAATCTTCCAAGTGTCCATAACCTACTGTTTATATCCATCTATATACTGAACAAAAATGTAACTTTTGACCTTTCCAAAGTGTATTTTACACACAATTGTTGCTTGAATTTTGATTCTCCCATCTTAATTTGTGTTATAAGCTTTTTTAGGAGGACCTGTTATTATTTTCCAAGGCCACCAAAAAGGGTCTTTTTCACATCATTGTAGTTAATGTTTAGATTTGCATATTGTATTATAAGGAACAGAATCTCCAGTTTTTCATTTGCCAAATATTTGCATATTTTGCATGCAAATGTCAATACTAGAATTACGTATGTCTTCTATAAAGATGACCATATGGTCTGGTAACATATGTTTTTAGAGACACAAAAGGTATATCTACAGCATTGTGCTTGACATTACAGCCTAGTTATGTTTGTGCAGTCCAGTTCTCTTCATAAAGTGTTGTAGTTAGGGTGGGTGGATCTGTTTGACTCAGCGAAATGCTGGGGCAGCAGCAGTAACTGTTTACAGAGCCTGTTGCATCTAGCATGAGGTGTTGCTCTTTTCTACTTTCCAAACCGGTTTAGTGGCAGCCACATGAGAGCCAGTCAATCTGAGCCAATCATAGCAGCCCTTTATCTACCACCTCCCATTCACTGGAAGAAATCCCTGGAATTCTTCCTCATCAGGCACACCCAGCCAGCATACCTGGACAGCTTCCCTCACTCCATGGGGTGATTACACTCGAAACACAGCAAGGCTGACATGCAGGTTAGCTGTGCGCAAAACCAAAACTTTCTCTCCACTTCACTTCAAAGAGACATTCGTCCATTCGTCACTCATCACATAGAACATGTCATGTCGTAATGCCAATAAATCTGTGACATTTCGGAGTGTAAGAGAGACGAAATGGAGGGTGAGTTAAAGGCTGACAGATTATACAGTAATTAGAGTGTGCTGAACTTTTGACATCCTTGTAAAATGTGTCAGGTTGTAAATATGTTTAATCCACCTAACCTGCAGAACTACAGCTTGTTATCAGTTTCCTCCCCTGGGAATCAGGTGCATCTCTGACCACACCAGTTTTGTTATAGAGGAAGAGATCAGACAGGAACTCTAACCAATCTATCTCTTCTCTCTCCTCCCTTCCTCCCTCTCTACATCTCTCCCATACTCCTCTCAGTCTGAAACACTGATCAGGAAATGCCAGGAGATGTTGCAGCCACATAATACAACTTCATTTACTCAAAACATGTAAATGATTTAGACTAGAACTGCCCCACCATCCCATTCCAAACCCTCTTCTGTGTTTTAGTGAACACTGCATATGAGTTATTGGTGTTTGTCAAGTCATCGATGTGAATAGCGCACACAAACTGCTTGGCTTAACAGTGTCAGTATTACGCAAGGGGTAGTTAACTTCATGGCTTGGGATGCAGAAACCATGTGTGCTTGTTCAGAAATTCTTGGCCACATGGTTGATCTGTTGATCAGACGAAAGACGTGTGAAACCAACAGAACTGTTTGCACAAAACGCAACATCATTTTGGAAAACCAAAAAGATTCTCTAAAAATTCTCATTAGGTACGACATTAGCTACGCACATCTGTATGTTTTGAGACATTACAGAGTTTAACAGATACTGCTCACAGTTTGGGTTAGAACATATAATGCCCCTTTTGTGCATAAGATTTTGTGAAATTGTGTCAATTAATTTATTATTTAAATTAATTTATTATTATTATTTCATATAAAATATTCCAACTCATGGATAAATATATATTTGTGTTACATTTGTGCATCTACACTGCTCAAAAAAATTAAGGGAACACTTAAATCACACATCGGGTCTCCATGAACTAAATATTAAATATATATTATATCATTATTTCACATCTGTTACAAGTGCTCAGTGTGAACCAGCTCTCATCTGTAAAGAGAGTGGGGCGACAATGGCGGACCTGCCAATTTTGGTGTTCTCTGGCGAATGCCAGTCGAGCTGCACAGTGTTGGGCTGTGTTGTAGAATTTCTTGAACTGATGTGTTCTTAATTCTATAAATGTATAAAGAAGTTACTGGATAATTGCCATCACAGCTGTGAGTACTGGTCCCACTAGAAGACATCAGGCCCTCATACCACATTTTGGTCAGAAACATGCACACCAGTAGCCCGCTGGAGGTCATTTTGTAGGGGTCTGGCATTGCTCCTCCTGTTCCTCCTCACACAAAGGAGAAGATACCGGGCCTGCTGCTAGGTTGATGACCTTCTACGGCCCTGTCCAGCTCTCCTCGTGTAATGGCCCGTCTCCTGGTATCTCCTCCATGCTCTTGAGACTGTACTGGGAGACACAGCAAACCTTCTTGCGATGGCACGTATGGATGTGCCCTGCTGGAGGATCTGGACTACCTGTGCAAACTGAATGGGCTGCAGGTACCTCCTCATGCTACCAGTAGTGACATGGACACTAGCAAAATGCTATACTAGGGAAGAATCAGTCAGGAAGGATAAGAAGAGAGCTATTTTCTCTGGCCACCACCTGCAAAACCATTCCCTTTTTGGCGGTTGTCTTGCTGTTGCCTCTCCAGTGCACCTTTTATCCCTTTCATTTCCACCAAACAGGTGACATTGATTCACAATTGTTTATGCTTCTTAACTGGATTGATTGATATCCCTGAAGTTTCATTGACTTGGTGTTATACTGTGATGATTACACATTCCCTTGATTTTATTGAGTGGTGTAGTTCTTGGTTCTTATTTAAATTTTTTCTCAAAAATCTATCCCAAAGAATTATTACAGGAGGCAGTTAGTTAAACGAACCCCAACCGAATAGACCTTTGCAAAGAAAAATGGAAGTGTTGGGATAATTACATCCCCAACATTCCAAAGTTAATCAAGTCCTGTTTGAATAGGGGTTAAGTTCTACCTCTTTTCCATGTGACTGATTGTTGTGTATATTTAACCTTTATTGTTGTGTTTAACCTTTATTTTTCCCCAGGAGATAGAAGAGGTGGAAGAGGTTGAAGAGGAGATGGTGAACATTGTGGAAGAAAAGGATGTTGAAAGAGTGATCGAGAAATTCTCTCAAGTGAACATAAAAAGTGAGGTCAGGGAAGTCCAGCCTTTGGTGAAGATGGACACGCGTTTCTTTGGAGAATTGTTGGCGGAAGTTTACCGGAAGAACTGTGACATCCACACCTGCATCTCAGAACACGTAGCCAAGATACGGGGAAGGTTTGTTTTGTTTATCTCAGTATTTAGCCTTATAGTGCAGCCTTATACTAATAGTTTGCTTAGTTTCCCCTAAAAACAAATCATTAAGCAAGACTGAAATCAAAGGAGAAGGGTACTTTAAATCCTACTGATCTAGACAGACCTGATCCTAGTGATCCGGACCAACTGGAACCTAGTGATCTGGGCCGACTAGATCCGAGTGATCTGGACCGACTACCGCAAACTTTTTGCTGGTCCTTAATTTACAAGAGAAAGTACTTCAGGTTTTCTGTCCATATACCTGGTTAATAAGGTTTAATTAACAATTTCAAGGGCTTCTGAAACTCATCAGTCTATTCTTGTTCTGAGAAATGAAGGCTATTCCATGCGAGAAATTACCAAGATACTAAAGATCTCGTAAAACGCTGTGTTACTACTCCCTTCACAGAACAGTGCAAACTGGCTCCAACCAGAATAGACAGAGGAATGGAAGGGCCCGGTGCACAACTGAGCAAGAGGACAAATACATTAGTGTCTAGCTTGAGAAACAGATGTCTCCCAGGTCCTCAACTGGCCACTTCATTCAGTACTCACAAAACAACAGTCTCAACGTTAACAGTGAAGAGACGACTCCAGGATGCTGGTGGTCTAGGCAGAGTTGCAAAGAAAAAGCCATATTGCAGACTGCCCAATAAAAAGAAAAGATTAAGATGGGCAAAAGAACACTGACACTGGACAGAGAAAGATTGGCAAAATGTGTTAAGTACAGAAAAATCTAATTTTGAGGTATTCTGATCACAAAGAAGAACATTTGAGAGACACAGACCAAAGGATAAGATGCTGGAGGAGTGCTTGAAGCCATCTGTCAATCATGGTGGATGCAATGTGATGGTCTGGGTGTACTTAGGTGGTGGTGAAGTGGAAGATTGATACAGGGTAAAGCGGATCTTGACGAAGGAAAGCTATTGCTCCATTTTGCAACGCCATGCCATACCCTGTTGACGGCATTTGATTGGAGCTAATTTTCATCCTACAACAGGACAATGACCCAAAGCACAGCTCCAAACTATGCCAGAAATATTTAGGGAAGAAGCAGTCAGCTGGTATTCTGTCTATAATGGAGTGGCCAGCACAGTCACCAGATCTCAACCCTATCTCACCAGATCTCAACCCCCAATTCAAACTAATTTCTTGTATGATTCATGGAAAACAAGGACATTTCTAAGTGAACCCAAACTTTTGAATGGTAGTGTATATTAACAAATAACATCCATGATGTGCAGATACTGAAGAACCCTGATGAGTGTTTGAAGATAAAAATCACTTCAACGCCTTGCTTTGCAATAGCATACTTCACGCCTTTGAGCACTCATTCATTGAAGTAGGGAACAATTTTATAAAGACATTCAAGTATTTGGTTGTAATGTTGCAATGTTTTGACTGGACAACCTGCTGCTTTCCAGATGGAGAGGCTGATGTTTCGTACAGTAGCCTGATGGTGTAGTTATTCTTCTTGATACCTTGATCACGTAGAATAGTGATATCATATATACAGTAAAAAGCAGTATGTAATACAGTGACACTTACACCAGACAGTTTATGTATATAACACTAAACCGCCTGCATATTTCCCTTTTTAATACACCCTGTGCTGTCATTCATCACTGTTAATTCTGTAATGAGGCACTAGCCTATGATTGACACTGTGTACTCATAGAAACTGGGATTCACTGAACACCCTCTGCTGCTGTCACCATGTGAACCTGTCTAGACCTTTAAAACCTGGACACACACATGATTTATTCATTCTAAATGTGTGTTATACATTGTAATGGTCTGTTTACCTTTGTATCTCCCAGGAAACACCTTTTGGACCCCAGCAACGACTACAAGGTGAAGTGGGGGGTTGTTTTACATTACATCATAAACATCAACTTTTAGGCTAATAATATAAATGGGCTTATACTAGTAGACTATGCTCAGAACTTTTTTCTTTTTAAGAAGATGCAGTAAGCTCTTTCAAATTACAGAGGAACCATTTAAACATGAAACTATGTGTATTTGCCCAGATGGAGAGAGAGAACATTGAGGCCCTGATCCCCAAAGGAGCATCTGAACTGACCAAACAACAGATCCGCTACCTGCTTCAGGTAAGACCTGTTCAGCCATTCCTATTGGCTGTTTCACACTGTTTAAATTCCCTTAACTTTTTCATCACCTTTTCCTCTCTTCTTTTTCTCATGACTCTACCCTGCCCCCCCCCCCCAGACCCGTATGACAGCAGACAAGTCCATGCGTCTCCTCCTGACTACCTTCAGCAGTCTGAGGGAGGAGCTCATTCACATGTCAGATGACCTGAGGGTAAGACCTGGGGACGGTGCTGTGTAGAAATCTCCTCCTTTGCCCTTATCCACTCACTGAGATATACAAGCTGCCCTTATAAAGCCTAACAATGTCTTAAAGTATCTCTGTTCTCCAAGCGTCTAGAGAGTGACAAGGAAACCCTGGAGAGAAATCTGAGCTTCAAGACTGATCAGGTGGAGCAGTATGACCGCCTCCTAGAGGCTGTACGAGAGAACAACCGACAGCTTCAGGTGTGTGTGTGTGTGTGTGTGTGTGTGTGTGTGTGTGTGTGTGTGTGTGTGTGTGTGTGTG
>JACXGI010010792.1:0-21307 GCA_016801175.1 Esox masquinongy
TCTACCTTGGTGTCTGGGTAGGTACGCCACACATCTGGCGTCTACCTTGGTGTCTGGGTAGGTACGCCACACATCTGGCGTCTACCTTGGTGTCTGGGTAGGTACGCCACACATCTGGCGTCTACCTTGGTGTCTGGGTAGGTACGCCACACATCTGGCGTCTACCTTGGTGTCTGGGTAGGTACGCCACACATCTGGCTCAACTGAAAACTGACTACCTAGCCGTGTCATCAGTGTTGCTGACATCATCCTGGCCGGTGACAATGTCTGTGGTCAGGAATCAAACTGTCGGCTCATCTAATAGTCATGACAGCGTAGAGGGAGATTAGAAAACACTTAATCAGATCCTCCGGAGTGGGGGCGTGTGACAAAAAGGGGAAGGAAACATGCATCTGCCGCATGGCCTTTTAACAGAGGCAAGACAGGAAGAGGAGGGCAGACAGACGGGGGCGAGAAGAGAAAGAAGACAGCGAAAGAGAGAGAGAGAAAAAAGGAAGAGAGAGGAAGTCAGTCTGAGAGAAGGTTTTCTCTAGGTTGGTTCAACTATCTTAGCGGTTGCCTCCGGTGCACTGCTGCGGCGCGGGTTCAAATCCCCACTGTCTCTGTACAACAGAACATAACACACCTGAAAATATACCTTAGAACGGGAAGTGATGAGATCCTGTCAGTGCATCCAACCGACAGATGCCCCTGTGAACCTGTGCTGCTGGGTGGGACACGCTTGTTCTGTGTGAGTGTGTGTGTGTGTGTGACGTGAGAGAGTGTAGTTGTGCGAACACACACTGAAACATGGAGCACGGAGAACGGACATGTTGTGTGTAGTGAGGTATTAGAGTGAAGCGGGCTGTATTGTGCTCTTCCCTCCCTGCAGAGCCACAGCCGCTGGCATGGGGAGAGCTGCCAGGGACTCTCATGGACACTCCGCTCATTGTGCCAGCTTGTCTCTCAGCCCCACTGTGTACACAGACTCTTTTCAATCTGGTGCCCTTCTGCCAGTCTGTCTGGCCTCCCTGTCTGGTCTTCACCCCCTGACACTTCTGGGTGTCTCTCTCTCTCTCACACACACACACACACACACACACACACACACACACACACACACGCGCGGTACACACAGACAACATACACAGACACACATGACTCACTGTCTGGCCGTAACGTACAAGGGGAAGAAATGACAGCTTCAGGCTTGTCCTCTAGCTTTCCTTGGTGTAATAAAACATACTCCTACATGCCCCCACATGTAGCCTACTACTACAACACCACCGTTTCTTTTTTACTACTACACCACCCTCTGGTTTCTACTACTACACTCCCATCTGATTTTTACTACTACAACACCATTGTCTCTTTTTTACTACTACACCACCCTCTGGTTTGTACTACTACACCCACATCTGATTTTTACTACTATAACACCATTGTCTCTTTTTTACTACTACACCACCCTCTGGTTTGTACTACTACACCCACATCTGATTTTTACTACTACACCACCTTCTGGACTCTAATACTACACCACCCTCTGGTTTCTACCACTATACCACCTTCTGGTTTTTGCTACTACACCACCATCTGGTTTTACTACCACACCACCTTCTGGTTTCTACTACTACACCCCAATCTGGTTTTTACTACTACACAACCTTCTGGTTCCCACTTCTACAGCAACTTCTGTTTTTTACTACCGCACCTCCTTCTGGTTTCTACTATTACACCACCTTATGGTTTCTACTATTACACCACCTTATGGTTTCTACTATTACACCACCTTATGGTTTCTACTATTACACCACCTTATGGTTTCTACTACTACACCAATGTCTGCAGCTAAGCACAAGCCAAGCTATGTCGTTTAGACGTCTGGGGAATCATGACAACGGGCGGAGGTCCAGGGGACTCTTTTTTTGTTTGAGGGGACACTTTTTTTGTTTGCAAGGGAGCTACATTTGCAAATCAGATGGAGTCCAGTAGGGAGAGACTGGGCCAGTCCGCTGGCTGGAGGACCGCCCACTCTCAACTGACATGACACAGTTCTATTTGCATACACGCGCTAGCATGCACACACATACGTAAAACAAAAACACAACTCAAGCACATCCACTCCTTCACTTCCTCACATACTAAGGCTAGGCTCATGGAACAGTGTCCCCACAGTCGCACCCACTAACGCCCACTCACCCACAGTCACGTAGAGCAACGTGCAGGCAGCCCGTTGTGAAACAATGGGTGTTTTCTCTGCCAGTATGTCATACACTAGCTAGTTAAAGTCAGTCTTGTGCAACGACCAGCACAACAGGGAACACAGGCATGCCTCACAGCTGCTTTTGAAAACACCGTACATGTCAATTTCTCTCCTTTTCTCTCCTCTCCAATCTTTCCCTCTCATTTTTTCCATGTCTTTTCTTCCCTCCTCTGCTCTATTTTCTTTTCTAAGTGCCATCTCTTCTCTCTCTCTCCTTCTTTCTCATCTGGTGAACTTCAGTGGAAATCAATTGGCCCAGTTGACGTTAACCTAGAATTGAATGTAATTGACCTAGTTGCAATTGACCTTCAGCTGACCATCTATTTCTGTCTAATTCACTTACATTTCACATCCAATGAGGTGCAGGGATGTCAGTCATATAACTGCAGATAGTATGTGTGTGTGTGCGCCAACGTGTGTGAATATGCATGTGTTCCTGTGTGTGTTTCTGTTTTACTCCAACTAGGTCTCATTCCAATTAGGTCAATTACTGACTTGAGTGCTCGTTTTTTTACTATTTCACCTTATTTTTTCTAGTGAGAACTGGAGGATCCTCTGAAGTGTTCGCAATGTGGTAACAAAAATTCATGCAAAGTGAGGACATTTGGCCGACCGTCACTTTGACAGGAAGCTTCAAGTTTAGGAGCAGGGTTGGACTTAGAGTTAGGGGTTAGAATTTAGGTTAGGAGTTAGGTACAATTTTTGTTTTTAATGGTGCTAAATTGCCTGTCATTATCTTGATATAGTAAAAACAACGTGTCTGTGTGAGTGTGCCGGCCTGCAGATGTGTGTGTGTGTTTGTGTGTGTGTGGGTGGGTGGGTACGTGTATGACTCTAGGATTAGTGCAGGCCAGGACAGTGCAATAAGACCACTTGTGTACAGAGGCCATTGAGTGAAGGGGATTAGGGGTAAACGGATACTTAGCAGGAAATGAGCAGTGGCTACTGATAACTGAAGTATACCCACGTCTCTCTGACACCCCCTGAAACCCACCCACATCTACTGTCATCCATCACCCGTTCTGCTGCTCTCCGGAGGGGGATTGTTATGCAAATTTAGACCCAGGCTTTAGACCTGATAAGGGGGCCTCTCATTTCAGAGACCTTTGTTTTCTAAATAGAGATGAGCTAGGTTTGGGAGACTGACAGAGACAGGAGGAGAAAGGCAGACAGGAAGAGACAGGAGGTGACAGACAGACAGATAGGGACAGAAGACAGAGAGACAGGCAGGGACAGGAGGAGAAAGGCAGACAGGAAGAGACTTGAGGAGACAGGCAGGCATACAGAGACAGGAGGAGACAGCCATATGTGTGTTTATGTGTGTGTGTATGTGTTTTTGTGTGAACAGGAGTCATGTTCTATTTCACTACTGCAGGAACCAGATTCATTTGTTGACAGATCCTGATGGATTTGTCGGTCCTCTGCCATCCTAGTTTCTCTCTCTCTCTCTCTATCTCTACCTTCATCAACCCATCTTTCTATCTGTCTTGTTCCATCTCTCCACCACTCAGACACTGTCAGTCAGGATCCATTTCTTGACGCCACAAAGGGTTTGTTCTTTTCAAAGGACCTGTCAGAGCAGAGATCTAGAGTCTCATTTGCTACTATTATTATTGCATAAACACACCAGTTCATGTCACGTTCACTGAACTTCCCCAGTGTTTATTACATCTAGGGCTAATTCCCCATTGCCTAATTAATGTGTTGCCATGGATCAGATAACAAGTAGTGCACTATATACATATACTATAATAGAGCACTATACACATGTACTATAATGACGAGTAGAGCACTATATACATATACTATAATAGAGCCCTATATACATATACTATAATGACGAGTAGAGCACTATATACATATACTATAATAGAGCACTATATACATACTATAATAATGAGTAGAGCACTTCATACATATGCTGTGTAATAGTAATGTAATAATATTATAATTTAAAAAAATCTGTAACTGCAGGCACTGGTCAGTATTGATGGTCATCTTGTTGAACAAGGCTATCCCTGTGAGTGGGCTACACCTGCCCCTCCCTCTTTGTCCCCTGCTTTCCTCTGGTATTTATTAGATTCCTCATTTTATCATTTTATGCACCACGTTCTCTTTCTTTTTGAAGTCCCCCTACTCTCGTAAAATGACAAGCTGGTGGCTTTGTCTGAGGCCAGGGTGTGAGGGAAGGGGAGAGGAGTGACAGGGGACAGGAGCAGTGGGGGAGTTTGGTGTAGGTTAAGTTCAGCCTAGCCCTATGGTTTCCATGAAAGGTCCTAGGGGAAGGACGGGGCAGTAAAAGTTAGATTTTTAGAGCCTCCCTGTTTTTATTTAATTTTATGATTGGGGTTGCTTTTTTACAGCCCGGGTCTACAGCTGGTAGGCTCAATGGCTGCCCAAGGTGACTGGATCCTAATAAAGGCCTGGCCAAGGTGACTGGATCCTAATAAAGGCCTGGCCAAGGTGACTGGATCCTAATAAAGGCCTGGCCAAGAGAGGTGGGGCCTCCAGCCCAGCCCTGAGACTGGCTTTATAGGCCAGCTTACGAGTCCTCTCCGCTATTAAGCCCAGCAGAACTCAGGAATTTAGGGCCAGGAAACAAAAGAAAAATGGGGGTTTGTGTGTTGGAGTTTGGAAGCCTGGGCTGGGGGTAGGGTTTAAAGGAGAATGTCACTATTTTACAGCTTTATGTTAGAGGGTTCCTCATCTTGAGAGTAGTCAATGGGCCAAGAAAAATGTAATCCATTGTTCTGTTTCTCAACAGCAATTAAAATCTTTAACTAACTTTTGCCACCGCTAGCTAGAAACCTATGGATGTACGGGGGCATGTAAAAAATAATAGTAACCAAGTTGCATAAAATCAGCTCCATATTTGCTTTGATGTTAATTAAACGTGATTTGGCGATAAAAAAAAGAATAAGCTTGCACATCCTCTTTAGTTCAACTTATACTTAAGCTGGAGTTGGAAAATAGGGAAGTTCTCCTTTAAATATGAAGAGTGAAAGAAGTGTTGTAATGAAAGGGTTCTACAGGTGTGCGTCTGTTTGCTGAGAGTAGCAGTATTATTCGCTAGCGTGCGTGTGTGTGTATGCGCGTGCGCACATTGTGTGTATATGAGTGTGTGGCTTATGTCACTTTGGGAAATTTTTGAACCCGTATGTTGCAAAGTTTTGTGCCCAAAAGGACATATTTAGGACATAATGATTTGTAATGTATAGCAGAATCCCTGTGAGTCAAGATACTGTGATGTCAGTGGTTGGGCTCTTGGGTGTGTGCCACTGGGTTTGACCAGTACCGGCAGAAGACAGACAGTGGGAGACATCAATTGGTTATACATTCTGGTGTGTCTCCTTCCCACACCTCAGCCACATTGTGAGGTATGTGGAAGATCCCTCCCCAGAGAACAGAGGAGGCTCTCACTGAGTCAGTCAGAAGAGGAATGAGGAATCTCTGGCTGCAGCCAGTCCTTATCAGGGACTGAGATCTGTCAATCTAATCAATCACACCTCTACTTATCTACCCACTGTAAAACTGTCACTGAGAGCCCCCCACGCTGCCAACTCTAAACAAACACACACTAATCTCCGATCTGTAACCTGAGGGGTAGGCTCAGTGCTGCCTCCTAGGGGGAACGATGGGTCGGTGAATTGGGGACGCGGGACTGACGTCATGTTTCCCATCATTGTCCGTCTGACCAGTAGTCAGCCAAGTCTCTCCCTGTCATCACTCGGTGTGTTTAGTTGTCAGCATGTGTAAGAGACCGGCTCGCTAACAAGGCTGTTTGACTGCATGCGAAGACGTACTAAGACCAGTCACCTAATTCACCACTGTCCTCCTCTCTCTGCAGCTGTGGAGACCCAGAGCACGAGCTCTGAAGAGATGGTTCCCAGTTCTCCATCACCGCCTCCCCCACCACGCGTCTACAAACCCTGCTTCGTGTGCCAGGACAAGTCATCAGGGTATCACTATGGAGTCAGCTCCTGTGAGGGATGCAAGGTGAGGCCCCTGCTTCGTGGTCGTCATCATCATCATCATCATCACAAACACACTAACAACTCTTGAACTCACCATCACAACGCTAACCAGATGTACAAAAGTGCTTGACAGACAGCATTAAGAAGCTATTGTGTTTTCACAGTAAAAAAGTATGAGACATAGCTAACAATCCTAGACAAAACTGCTGAAAGAACAGATCACAGCATATTGAGACATGTTATGGAAAGTAGCCTGGATAAGAATTTCATAACAATGTTACAATGACCCTAAACATTAAAGGCCTGAAGATAACAGATGGATGCGTGACCGTTAAAAGTCACTTTCTACATATGAGCACCTTTCGTCTGTTAATTTTCCTGATCTCTCTCTCTTTTCATCCGTATCTCCAGGGCTTTTTCCGGCGCAGTATCCAGAAGAACATGGTGTACACCTGCCACAGAGACAAGAACTGTCAGATCAACAAGGTCACCAGGAACCGCTGCCAGTACTGCCGGCTGCAGAAGTGCTTTGAGGTCGGCATGTCCAAGGAAGGTGAGAGATGTAAGGGGGTGAGGGACAGAGCCTGCGCCCACAGTCAGACACGTCACACAGTCAGACACGTCACACAGTCAGACACGTCACACAGTCAGACATGTCACATAGTCAGACACGTCACACAGTCAGACATGTCACACAGTCAAACACGTCACACAGTCAGACACGTCACACAGTCAGACACGTCACACAGTCAGACACGTCACACAGTCAGACACATCACACAGTCAGACACGTCACATAGTCTGACACTTCACACAGTCAGACACATCACACAGTCAGACACGTCACATAGTTTGGAAGCAACACACTCAATGGGGCATTTAGATATTAGTAGTTGGCAGAGTTTGAACCGATTCACCTTAGAGGAAGTATGGTACTGTAGAAAACGTCCGGGGAGGGATTTGGAAAGCCTGGACGCAATACCAACGTCATGACTAATCGTGTTACCAAACATCCGCCTCTCAAAGGCGCCCTGTTCTCTATTCACCCTGGTTAAAAGAAGTGTACAATTTAGGAAATGGGGTGTTGTTTGGGAGGTAAGCTTTGCCGAAAGGCTTCAGCTCTCATTAACACTTCCTTCAGCTCTCAAAGAACCTGTTTCGGTTGGGACCTACTGACCATTCCGTTGTGACAAAGACAATGGCGATAGCACATTCGGCCATTCTGGCCTGTATTTTCCAGGCTTGTAAATGTACGTTTGTGTGTGTGTGTGTGTGTGTGTGTGTGTGTGTGTGTGTGTGTGTGTGTGTGTGTGTGTGTGTATGACTGAGTGGCAGACGGTTGTCCGTGGGGACTGGTATAATGTTTGTGTGAGATGTGTGTTAGGCTCGAGATCACATTGTGCCTCAGCTATTACTGGATATCCTGAGAGGAAGGAAAGATTGGGAGGAGAGAGAGAGGGAGGGAGGGAGGCGGAGAGGGGAGAGAGAAGGAGGGGAAGGGGAGATTTAGGGGGATAGAGAGGGGAGGGAGAAGAGGCAGGAGGGCAAGGAGAGAGGTAGGCCTTCGATATCTGTCAAGTCAGTGAGAGGTGGATGAAGAGGTGACTGCATGGAGAGATAAGGCCACCGCGGTGTTTCGCAAAGTTCCCATTCTATTCTCATACTCTTCCTCCCTCCCTCTTCCTAGCCGTGCGCAACGACAGGAACAAGAAGAAGAAGGATATCAAGGAGGAATTGGTGCTGCCGGAGAGCTACGAGCTGAGTGGTGAACTGGAAGAGCTGGTCAACAAAGTCAGCAAAGCTCACCAAGACACTTTCCCCTCACTGCTTCAACTGGGCAAATATCACACCGTAAGTGACACATCACGACTTCTGCATGAACGGCAGTCACTGATAATTCTTCTGCCCAACTGACGTCTATTAGGAACACTGCTTAGCGCTGCCATTGTCGTCCGCCATGCTGACCCTGGTGTCTGTCTGCCTGCCTTTCTCCTGACCTCCAGAATTCCAGTGCTGACCATCGAGTGCAGCTTGACCTGGGCCTGTGGGATAAGTTCAGTGAACTCTCCACCAAGTGTATCATAAAGATTGTAGAGTTTGCCAAGCGCCTCCCTGGATTTACCACCCTCACCATAGCTGACCAGATCACCCTTCTCAAATCAGCCTGCCTGGACATTCTGGTACTTTGCCACTTTCGCCTTTCCTGTCAACCCCTCTATGTCGTCAAGACTAATGTATAGGAAACTTCACTTGAGATCTCGCACTGTTGGTAGACAATCCTAGTTCTCTACCAACAGTGCAATGACAAGGGGACACTGCCCCTTGGTGGATTGAAGGGGTATTGCAAGACGTGCACTACATGCAGTCTCTTGTTGTAGGGAGTCAAAAAGGAATTGGTTTATTTGCTTGGATAAATACCACAAATTCAGCCAAAGAAGCAGCAACTCTTTCTGGTGTCCGCAGAAAACAAAGAACATAACGGAACACTGGTACATTAACTAACCAGTACATTCACAAAAATTTAGCATTCTGTAGTTATTTTTCTTATCACCATAGATTTGTATGATAAAGTACATAGCATAATAGATAGCATGGCTTACATGTACTCACACATAATAAATTCATGTAATGTATTGTATCTTTCTCTTTCTTTTTCTGTACCTCTCACCCTTTCTCGCTCTGTCTCTCCCTCATCTCTCTCCTAGATGTTGAGGATCTGTACACGCTACACCCCAGAGCAGGACACCATGACATTCTCAGACGGGTTAACCCTAAACCGAACCCAGATGCACAACGCAGGCTTTGGTCCGCTGACAGACCTGGTGTTTGCTTTTGCTGGCCAGCTGTTGCCTCTGGAGATGGATGACACAGAGACAGGCCTCCTCAGCGCCATCTCCCTGATCTCTGGAGGTACTGCAGCCTGGGGAAATTCACTTTGACAGTCACTAGTGCTAAAAGTCTTTTAGGTGTTTGACCTCAATCCCTTACCGTAACAATAGAATAGTAGTGGTGACATGGTTTGGGTCACTTTACTTCACACTTTATTAACCTGTTCTTGTTGATTTTTTTAACAACTTAAAGTCATCAATGTTCAGTGATATCTGCCCTGTTCTAGTGAGATATCCATTGTGTCCTGTTGGTCATGTATTGAATGTGACGCTGTCCTCAGACCGCATGGATCTAGAAGAGCCCCAGAAGGTGGACAAGCTGCAGGAGCCCCTCCTTGAGGCCCTGAAGATCTACGCCCGCCGCAGACGCCCCAATAAACCACACATGTTCCCTCGCATGCTGATGAAGATCACTGACCTCAGAGGAATCAGCACCAAAGGTCAGTAGTACTAACGAGAACCCTAGAATACATCACCGACCTTAGAACCCTGTAGGTCATTATGACGAATTCCCTAGAATACAGCACAGATCTTAGAACCCTGTAGGTCATTATGACGAGTACCCTAGAATACAACACAGATGTTAGAACCCTGTAGGTCATTATGACGAGTACCCTAGAATGCATCACCAACCTTAGAACCCTGTAGGTCATTATGACGAATTCCCTAGAATACAACACAGATCTTAGAACCCTGTAGGTCATTATGACAAGTACCCTAGAATACAACAGATCTTAGAACCCTGTAGGTGATTTTGACAAGTACCCTAGAATACAACACAGTTGTTAGAACCTTGTAGGTCATTATGACGAGTACTCTAGAATATAACACAGATGTTAGAACCCTGTAGGTCATTATGACGAGTACCCTAGAATACAACACAGATGTTAGAATCCTGTAGGTCATTATGACGAGTACTCTAGAATACAACACAGATGTTAGAACCCTGTAGGTCATTATGACGAGTTCCCTAGAATACAACACAGATATTAGAACCCTGTAGGTCATTATGACGAGTACTCTAGAATACAGCGCAGATCTTAGAACCCTGTAGGTCATTATGACGAGTACCCTAGAATACATCACCGACCTTAGAACCCTGTAGGTCATTATGTCAATTACCCTAGAATACAACACAGACCTTAGTACCCTGTAGGTCATTATGACGAGTATTCTAGAATACAGCGCAAATCTTAGAACCCTGTAGGTCATTATGACGAGTACTCTAGAATACAGCGCAGATCTTAGAATCCTGTAGGTCATTATGACAAGTACTCTAGAATACAACACAGGTCTTAGAACCCTGTAGGCCATTATGATATTATTTATGCACAACATTTCATATGGTGCTTCAACATAACAACATTACTATAATACTGTCTGAATTAACTGAAGCTGGTTGTTGACATTGCATAGAGCTAAGAATGCTTCAGACATGTTAACATTCATGATTTTTGTTTCTGTGTGTTTGTGCGTGCGTGTGCACTCATGTGTGCGTGTGTGTGCGTGTGTGTGTGCAGGTGCAGAGAGAGCCGTCACTCTGAAGATGGAGATTCCGGGCCCCATGCCTCCTCTGATCAGGGAGATGTTGGAGAACCCAGAGGCCTTTGAGGACCAGGCCGAGAGTAGTGGAGAGAGTTCCCCACCCCCTGTCCTCCCACCCCCTCCTCAAGCCTCCACCAAGCCCCCCTCCACCATGAAGACAGAGGCCGAGGATGAGGAGGAAAGCTGGGGGACGGAGAATGGCAGCGAGCCTTCCCCTGAGGAAGAAGATGATGACGACGATGATGATGGGGGGGAGGAAGATCGGGACAGGGGCTCGGACAGTGAATGCGAGTCCTGGGCTCTGGAGGGTTGCAGCGACGAAGCTCGGAAGAGCCATGCTGGTAGGGCGCAGTGAGAAGAACAGAAGATAACACACACACTGACGTAATCCTACACATGCGCGCGCGCGCGCACACACACACACACACACACACACACACACACACACACACACACACACACACACACACACACACACACACACACACACACACACATCCTACCCCAAAAATTGCTGGCCCTTCCCAATCTCCCTTGATCTCCTTACTGTACAGCTTTCTCTCCAAGCAGGACAGGACAGGATAGGACAGGGGTGCCTTATTCCTGCCAGTGTAGACACTATTAGCCAGGTGACATGAATCACAGGTACCTGACAGGTGACATGCAGAGAGACTGTTTTAAAATGGGAGACGGGGACAACTTGATTCCACTGCCTGAAGATGCCGTGATGACAGAAACAATAGACTCTTTTTGACAAAACAAATGTCTCGTTTTTTTTTTTTTTTTTTTTTACAAAAAAACGTAATGTTTTTATCAACATAGAGGAATGGCCAAAACAGACAGCATGAACTGAACAGTTGAGAATTCCCAACGGATGCAAAGCAAAGCACACAAAGCCAAACTGAATATGCTAATAGATTTGTTTTGGTGCTTTATTTTTATTTTGAATATTATTTTTATTTCTTGTTGGGTTTTTTTCTTGACTTTTTTCTTTCAATTTATGAACAAGGCCACATATCTATTAACCGTTATATTTTTGGTCTTTGTTTGTTATCCTGGTTTTGTATATGATTTCTTTAGTTTTTGTGTTTGAGGAGTTCTCCAGCTGAGATATCCAGGAGGAGATTAATCAGAATTGGCAGATTTCTAAATCGATCTACTCTCTAGCTGTGCTGCTGGGTTCTTTGGGCACTTTTGCTCGCCATAGATGTCAATGATAATCAACTCAGTAATGTTGTGTTGCAGTGACTCAAGTTGTGATTTGTGTTGTTATCAGGGGACTGGCATTAATCTATGTGCTTTCTTTCAACGCAACAAACTATGCTTTTGATTGGATAATGTCTTTTTGTGCCAAAGTTAACAGCTCATTTTTGTAAACAGTTTCAACGCTGTCAGGGACCCCGCATACCAATCAGTGCCCACACACACAGAATAACTAGAAACACACACTCCTCAGAACTATAACACACACACCTCAGACCTATAACACACACCTCAGACCTATAACACAAACACCTCAGAACTTTAACACGTGCCAACTTGCCATTGGTTGCTTTAGTCAGAGTCACTCCTGACAGCATCTGTAGCACTTTGACATCTTGTCTCAAACCAGGCAACGCTAGTGTAGCAAATCACCACACAATTCTCTGTTCCGATGTTGACAGTTACATTGCTGCCAATCTCCTCTTAAAAGCAATAATATGACAGAAGAAGCACAGTTTGATTACATACATAAGCAGACACACACACACACACACACACACACACACACACACACACAAACACAAGCACAAACAAAACCTCACACACAAAACACACAGTTGTTCATTTGAATCCAAAAATCCAACTGACATTTAATTGTGATTCAAACATTACAAAGGTTGTTGTGTGCATAGGCACTCAGCGTAACAAACAGCTCCTTCTCCTCCTCACAGCAGGGCTGCCTTTGGCCACACACATGGACCAGCACCTCGGTAGGCTCTCTGCTTTTGTCTCATGTAGGCCTGCAGTCTGAAGGCCACGAACAGCCAGCCTGTGGAAGTGGAATAGGTTCCCGAACACCAGCACTGCAAGTATGAACCCACAGCCAAGGCCTCTGGGGGACGACACAGTACCTTGTCAGCCAACATACACACACACACTCAAACAAACATACACATAAGCAGGTTGAAACCAGGAACTGTTATGGGCGGAGACATGGAGACAGACATCTCAGGGCGTATGTAAGGACCAAACCCTAGTGGCCCGTGCGCGGTGGGACGCGCTACAAACAGGCAATATTTATGTGTGTGTGTGCTTTTGACTGGGTCCGTTTTATTAGCGAACCCCTAGCTCTGTGAACTGTACACGGGGGATCAATGACAAAGTTCGCAAGGGGCATGGGTGCTAGTCTGTCCCCCCCCCACACTGTCACGCCAACCCCAACCAAAATGTGCCGTCTCGGAGGTTACGTCTTCACAACACGCTTCGGCTCGGCTCGCCCGTCTCAGACCAGTTCATCCCAGAGCGTCATCACTGCTGGCAGCCAAGCAACCGACTGCCTTTTCATCCAAACGCCAATGTTAATCACTGTGTCTTTGTAATGTATTATCTACCTATTCCTCTCTCCTGGAATTGCCTTCTTTAAAGAAGTGACAGGGTTATTGTGTTCTAATGTTTAATTTCTTCTTGATTGTCTCAGTTGCCAAAATGGGTCAGATTGTATATAAGCAGCTGGCCTTAATGCTGCTGGCTGGCTATGTGTCCAGCACAGGGGATATGAAGCAGGATGTGGCCCGGCAGTAGAGAAGGTTGCCTGTTCTGCAGTACTTCCTGAATGTGGGCCTCCTGACCCGACTCAAGTGTGAACGCTTTAACACACCTCCCCTGTCACTGGGAGAATGTTCTTTGTACTGTGCTGTGACGTCACGTGACCGGAGCGGCAAGGTTTGGTGACCTCACCGATGACCTCATCACCACCTGTCCCCTCTGCCTGGCCCGCCAGGCCTTGACGATGCGAATGCAACGTTGAGATGGTGTTACACAACATTGCAACGACGTTGCCCCCGACGGCGGTGTTGTTTCCTGTAAACCACGGCTGTGGTCTTGTCCAGTCTTCTGTTCATACAAAGATAAAGCCATGTTAACAGTAAGATGCACAATAAATGACTTTTGTGAGATTAGCAGATTATGTTTCTTGGTTCATTGACAATGGTGATGTTTCCTTTTACCTTGAAAGGAATACTTGGTAGTTTCCTTTTACCTTGAAAGGAATACCCTTAACTCTTAAAACATTTCTTGTGATGTTGCTGCGTTGCAACGGCACATATTGAAACTGACCTCAGTTCTTAAACAGCCCTGAACAGTACTTAAAATAATTCGTTATTACCAGCCCTGAGCCTGGCTTCTGAAGGCATGTGGTCAGAACTACATCAGCACTGCAATGACGTGATCCACCCATCCAGTGCCAATACCTAGAGGGCTCAACAGAGGGCGCTGTTGCACCATGAGTCCAAAGACCAGCCGGCTGGCTGCAGTCTCAGCAGACCCTGTTGAACAGAGCAGACACTTTAACAAGCCATTGGGTACGTCCACAAGTGTCGCATTTCTCCCTATAGGGTGCACTGGTTGTTGTTCGCCTCTGGTCCAAAGTAGTGGAGTGCTGTATAGGTGATCGGGTGTGGTCTGAGTGGCGGCCATTGGAAGCAGTGGGTCCTGAAGGGTCTAATAAATCACCTCATTCCAGGCCGAACAAGGGCATCCGATATGGGTGTGGTGGCTTCTTTCTGTGGACTCTGCAATAGGGCCACAGTGGAGCTGAGGTAGCCCTCAAATCAGCAGAATAATTCTGAAGAAATGTAATAATATCCAAAAATATAGAGACACAGTTTAACATATGGACCTCGGAACCCTTTTTTTCAGTGTTGTTTGAGTAGGTTTGGGTTCAATTCCACTCAATCCGGGAAGTACACAAAAATTCAAAATCCAATTGTCTGTAAAGCTTTTCAATGAGAAACCTTTACAATTGGAATTTGATTCCCTTTATTGAATTGATAGGAATTGAAATGGCATCGGCCCCAGTCCTACTGGTTTTCAGAATGGCGATTAACTTGGTCACATGGCAAAGAACAATTCACCAAAGCTGTGGTCCCAGTGGTACGGGACACCAGTGGCCACGAAACCACAAACATAAAAACCACAAGAATGAAACGAGTACAGAGAACAAAAGTAAACACATCAACTGGGACTGGGATCAGATCTTCTAGTTGCATTTCAATTAGGAAGCTGGAAATGACTCAGAGGCCAATGCAACCTTCCACACTGTGTCCTTGGCGTTGGACTACAGTATATTATAGACCCTGGTGGTTGTTTTCATCCAGAGGTAGAGTACAGAGAGTGATAAACAGAGTAAGAAGGGGGTTCTATCAATTATATGATTGCTGTAATTAACGATCATTAAATACAGATCAATAAAGCCGGCCTGGGGATGAGAATCAGGTCCGTATATTATATGCTCCTTTACAAGGAACCACTAAATAGCCCTATATATTCAACCCTAATAACATGTTGCCATGGGAACCCCCGGGTGAGGGGAGGGGGATGTTTAAAGAGACAGGTCTCTATTTTGAGTTGCAGAGGCACTACCCAATCGTACTAGTAGTGATTAGGTTACCTGATGACTGGAGCAGCCTGGAGGCATTCATTTGATTTATTAGGAATATTTATAGCAACTAAATGGTTAATTAAAGGTGAAATACACAGGTGCCCCATCCCGTTTGGTTTTTAGATTGATTGATAATGTATTTATCCATTGATTCTTGAAGAACGTGCCTTCTAAATGCATAATGATGATGATTGTACTCCAAAAATGTTAACAAACACTATATAGCCTCGAAACATGATTTTGACATCATGAGGCTTGACGTCCACGGCTCTGTCTAGGAATTTGAGAATGGTTCCATTTCTCCAGCCCGGTCCCTCAGCTGTTTACCAATACAGTGTCTGCTTGTTGTGGTTTCAACTGCTGACTTCCTGTGTAAAGGAAGGAGGAAAGTGTTATCAGACAGCAGGGTTCATTTTAGGGCATACAGAGTCAACAGATAGCAGAGTTCAGCTCAGGATATACAGTCATGAGATACTGTAGTTTCTGCGTAGATTAGTGGTCAAGAGCATGGGGCCAGTAAATGAAAGGCGCTGGTTCTGATCTCCAAGCCGACAAGGTGAAGAATCTGTTAAATCTGTCCCTGAGCAAGGCAGTTAACCCGAATTGTCTTCATGTTGCTGTTGAAAATAAGAATTTTTTGTCAGTCATGTGTACCTTGTAAAAAACCCTGCAGGGTTCAGTTTTTCAGTTGTTCAGCAAAAACGCACAGCTTTACACCAAACAGAGCGAAGCAGATATTGATGATGATGATGCCTAGAAGTCGTGGAACTTAATCCCTGAAGATCATGGAACCTATATTCCACCTTGGATTTAAATGATGTGGCTATCTGACCACTCTGATAGAGAATAAAACGTGCACTCCACCAACCCGCTCCTCACACCATGCAGGCTTCCACTACCAGACCATGGCGCTTGCCTGTGGAGCCTCTTCCTACCTTTATACAACACTCAGGCTTCACATCCCTACCCAAGCTATTTGTTCCTCCAACCTCCAGTCTCCTGGCTGTCCCACCCTTAGGGGAGGCCTGCTCCCGTTCAGCCTAGTCAAAGCTCCTCCATCCTGACACCCTCACGATGGAGAAACAATCTCTTTCGAAAGACCCATACCCCACCTGTACCTCATGTGAGCTAATGCTTGCCAGTTTTGTTATTACATATTTTTATCTTGCTGTAAGTCAATCCGGATAAAAGTGTCTGCTAACTGATTAAAATGTAAATGTAAACATATAGCGTGGCCGCGCCAGGCCAGACTGGCTATAACCAATCACAGTCAGATCAAGGTGTGCTATAAAGACAGAGAGCTGGGGAATGAACCGTCACATCATGTCCTGTGTGATTAAACATTCAGGGGCTGTTTGGACACCCCAAAGCGACAGGCAGTAAGAGACATACAGCATGTCATTTCCTAGGAGGGCATGGGGTGATTATGGGAGAGACAGAATGCTATCACATTTACCTCCCATGGCCGGCCTGGGGAGAGGATCTGGGAGGACATGATCACCCTCCGATGGGTACATGTGAACTGGATGCAGAGTGGATATGGAGCAATCATAGAAAAGGATATGAGCGGAGGTTAGGGGAGGGTGAGAAATATTGGAGATGTGCAGAGATCATACAGCTGACATCACCGCTGTAAGAAGATAACAGACGGAGGGGGGTTCAGGGGAAAGATGGGGAGAAAGTAAGAAGTGAGGGGATTCTAGGAGAGGCTGGGAGGATAAAAAATAAAGAAATGAACTAGAAAGGGTAGAATAGAGGGAGAACATGTGTTGATTTAAGTAAGAAATAGAGAGACGGAGTGAGACAGGGGAACAGAGTGAGACAGGGGAACAGAGTGAGACAGGGGACAGAGAGAGACAGGGGGACAGAGAGAGACAGGGGACAGAGAGAGACAGGGGGACAGAGAGAGACAGGGGACAGAGAGAGACAGGGGAACAGAGAGAGACAGGGGAACAGAGAGAGGGCCTGAGAGACAGGGAGAAAGACAGCGAGACAGGGAGAGAGACAGGGAGAGCTGGGGGGAGGCTGAGGCTGGCAGAGGTCATAAAGTATACAGTCACATTCCAAATGGCACCCTAATCCCTACATAGTGCACTATTTCTGACCAGAAGCATCAGTACATGTTGTGCACCTTGGAGGGGATAGGGTGCTGTTTGGGACACAACCCAGTAAGAGATGTGTTCTGGCCTCTGGCTCTACATATCTTTTACATTTCTAATTAAAAGAGATAAAGAAAAAGGGAGTCATCAATTCACCAGTGATTTCCCAGTTAAGGTTTTAGAGCAGGCAGTAAACCAGGCAGCCTGGCCTCATTGATTTTATAATTAGCTACCGTCACCCCAGACTTGAGATAGAAGGAGCGGAGTTGAGGAGAAGAGTGGGTTGGGGAAGAGGAGAGGAACAGGTGAAGAGGGGCAGAAGGGTAAGACAAGAATGCAGAACGTGATCGGAGGGAAAGGTTAGAGAGGGAATGAGGCAAAAGATAGAGATGAGATGGAGCTAGACATTCAGAACAGGAGACAGCCATAATGAATAATTAGCACGACAAATGTCATGCCTTGAAGGAAGCAGCCCAAAATGTATTTCTATAAAAACAGACAGACACGACGGATACAGATACAGGTTTTTATTTTATTACAGAAACCCACCCACACACATCATGAGAGACTATAGAACTATCAGAAAATACAGGTTTAAAATAAGACGACAACCGACAAACAAAACTTAATAGACAACAGTAACCTCTGGAAAGGTACAGCAAATATGTGTTCTGAAAACAGCTTTCTGTTTACAACCATACAGCTCACCCCAAACAGGAAGTGTTCCACATAGAAATGACAACAAAAAAAGGATTTCACTTTGGGTGCATACAACCGAATGTCAAAAGGAAGGTGCCAGAACACACAGTTTATAATATAGAAATGACTATAATGCAGGTGTAGCTGAAAGACTTTGACAATGAGGGGTTCTAGAAAAACCCCTGAAGCATAGCCATCAATGCCCAGGGATGAACATCACTGCTGAATGGGCTGAACAGTACAAACGCCTGACATTCCCAGCCAGCTACACCCCTGGGAAAACACCTGGCTGTACCGTACTGTAGCACCAGTCACCTTCAAAATCCCAGCAGACAGGTGTCAGACAATAACGGACAGTAAAAGTGACCTTTAGATAGAACATTTGAGAAGAAACAGAAGAGTATAAAAAAAGCAAACATATCACACAGTTGATGATGGTTGTGATGACAGATAGAGCAATGAGGAGCATCCGTGTGTCAAATGAAAACAAACATCCTGAAGGAAAAACATTTTTAAAACAGGTGCAAGTTGCAAAATCAACCAAGCAAAAAGGGTCCCTAGGACATTCTTTTTCTTCATTAGCAAGCTTTAATAACTTACACAGCTCCAATATACTCCTCTTATGTTTTTAACTAAACCAGAATATAGCTTCATTACAATAAAACAACAGAAAAAATGCATTGTATTTCTGAACCACTCCTATCAGCCAACATTGTAATGTTAGTATTTATAAATACAATGACGAGATAGTGGTGACATGCCAGACTGATGGCACTTGGGTGAGAGTTAAACGATTTGTTTCCCCAAATGTGTTGTTTTAGGCAGACTTTTAGAACGGCGTCACTCTGAAGAAGAGTGTTGTGCTTAACAGAACAAGAGCAGGTCTAGTGCAATAATTATAGCAATCTCTACTGACTTCTTAAAACAGTTCCATTGTTTGAAACGCTTCGTTAATGTAAATAACTGGTATTTTGTATGATTTGGAAATGATTGCTGTGGCTCTACAGCGACCAGCCTGCAGAAGCAATAGCTTTATGTAGATGAGGATATCATACGAGATTAATAAAAACATGAGATAATATTAAATCGTCAACAATTTTACTTTTCTCCTTCAACATTCATTCCGATTCAGCACCCACTCAATATCCAATCTTCTACCAATTCCTTAAGAGTTTTTCGTTGTTCTGTCATTCTACCGTCAGGCAGAAGACCACAAATATATCAATAATCAAATACTCTAATAATGAATAAAAGAAAGTGTTTGCAATATAAAAACATCTGTACGGATAAAAGGAGTAAAAGCATCTTAGATATAAGTACTTTACAATGAAATTTTTGGAATAGATCTAATACAGACTATGACAGTATTCTGAATAGTGTTAAAAGTTGCTGCGCTGACAGGAAAGTAAATGAAGTAAATGAAGACATATCCTCTCACTCACAAATTATCGTAATTACAGGGGCTGTCATGCTGCCACATGATATCCCATAGTGTTTTAAAAACACCATAAAACACTTCATAAAGCTGAAGACACCGACTCCGGCAACTGTAACAACTCTGTTCAGGAACATGAATGATTAAGCCTATATCTAATACAGTAAATAATAAAGCATTACATAACAGTCTTATGCAAGGTCATAACTAGGATTTCAGCTGTCACGACCTGTCAAGACAGGTATTATGTCATTCTTAAGAACATGACAGGTAAAGTGGGCAGCACAACAGCCTAAAAGTCGTCCATCTCATAGAAAATGGAAAATCACATTGCATATTAACATATTGTAGTGTTTGTGTGCGTGTGCTGGTGTGTGGAGTTAAAAGCCCACTGCCCATGGTGCTGTCCACCTGGTGTAGACATGGTTCCGTAACCCCTCTCCCTACCACAGAGAACTATCCGCCAGGTCACTGAAAGAGAGGGAACAGAGAACGAAGGCTGGGAACAATCAAGTCTCTCAGTAAGGTGTCACATAAAACAACTCCCCTCGCTCACAGTTTGGGGAAAACAACCTGTGTTCACTGTTGACCCCCAGCGCAAACGAGACCTTCCATCCTTGTTGATTTGCATTCGTACATCAACAACCTGACATGCAGAATAGCTGCTGTTAAATGCAAATGTAATCAGGTCCAAAAATCCCATCACACGGTTGTCAAAACTCCCACTTAGTGATATCCAGCCTGCAGGAGGGGCCTTCAGTGGGGGTGGGGGGGTGGGGTGGGGGGGGGTCCTGTGGTTATAACATTAACGGTCCTGTGGTTATAACATTAACACTGTCATGAAAAGGAACATGATGGACGCACTCATGGTAATGGGAACGACTGGGATCAGGCAATGTTGAAAATTCGTATTTAGACTTCTTGGACCTTTCTCAAATGTAGTTTTGTAACTGACCTAATGAAGCAGGCCACGAGAGAATTGCATGCGGAAAAGTCCAGTGTTTACTGGGAGTCAAAGTGGTAACCAAGGTAACCATGGGCTGTTCTCCCCATCTGGATTACTGGGCTACAACGTTCTACTGTATATACCACCGACTGAAAGAACCAGAGTCAATCATTCCATTTCTATTGTTCCACCTGCAAAGGTTGTAGTGTTGTGATGGAACGGCAGAACGCCTATGAGGAAGATGAGGCGAGGAAGATGAGGCGAGGAAGATGAGGCGAGGGAGTGAGGTATTGAGAGTAAGAGAGAGTGAGTGAAGTTCTGAGAGAGAGAGAGAGAGAGAGCGAGAGAGGGAGAGAGAGTGAGGTATTAAGAGTGAGAGGGAGAGAGAGGTAGAGAAGTACTGAAAGAGAGAGAGTGAGAGAAGGAGAGAGAGGAAGTGCTTTAATGATGCTGAATACTGGCCCGTGACTGTGGTGCTAGCCTGGGGGTAAATCATCTCTACAGCCGACTGTCAACTTACCTGTCTCCTTGCCCTGCCATCACTCCCTCCCCCTTCTCACCTCCCCCACGCTGCATCTGTCACACACTGTCTCTTTCTCCTCCTTACCCTCACTCCACTTCTTTTATAGCCTGATATTCAAAACGTCCATCCCTGCAAGCCATACTCAGCCTGTCATCATAAATAACGGCCCTGTGTGTGGGGGTGCGCGAGACGGAGTGTGTATGATGATGTGTGTCTCCAGTTTGTGAGTCTGGAGGCAGGCGTGCGTGCAGGGAGAGTGATGGAACTGTGTGTGTGTGTGTACGTGTGTGGATGCATGCAGGGAGAGTGAT
>JACXGI010010793.1:0-26674 GCA_016801175.1 Esox masquinongy
TCTTTTCCTTCCCTTCGCCTCTCTATTAATGTGCTTGGACACAGAGCTCTGTGAACAGCCAGCCTCTTTAGCAATGACCTTTTGTGTCTTGCCCTCCTTATGCAAGGTGTCAATGGTCGTCTTTTGGACAGCTGTCAAGTCAGCAGTCTTCCCCATGATTGTGTAGCCTACAGAACTAGACTGAGAGACCATTTAAAGGGCTTTGCAGGTGTTTTGAGTTAATTAGCTGATTAGAGTGTGGCACCAGGTGTCTTCAATGTTGAACCTTTTCACAATATTCTAATTTTCTGAGATACTGAATTTGGGGTTTTCATTAGTTGTCAGTTATAATCATAAAAATTAAAAGGAATAAACACTTGAAATATATCAGTCTGTGTGGAATGAATGTATACATTGTACAGGTTTCACTTTTTGAATGGAATTACTGAAATAAATCAACTTTTTGATGATATTCTAATTATATGACCAGCACCTGTATATAGATCTGTATGGCCCCACACTCTAATAGAGTTTCCTTTTACCTTCCACTGTCACTGAGGTGACTTCTTCAATGTTTTTAATCAGAAGGAGCAGCTTAGTGGTCGTGTTGGACACAGACAGAACTTCAGAGGAACCAATCAGCAAAGAGGAGGCGGTTCTGAATGGCCCTACAGCCCAGGAGTTGATGTAGTATACATAGACAGCAGGGGTGTCCAGTGCTCCAGTCATCTGGAAACCAATACAAATGGTAACAACCTGTATTGGGCACAATAACTGAGAAATACAGGGACTGTATAGTAAGCCCTAATTAAGAAGTGCACTAGAAGAGTTAAGGTAGCCTACCACAGAGTGCAACAGCCTTGTGTGGTTCAGGATTCCCCCATTCATGGAAATCAGTCGCTCATATCCTGTCTTCACAGTCACAGTGATATTGAAGCACCAGCCTCGAATACCTGAGTGAAATAGGTTTGAAATGCGATTTTCTGTGTTTGCTTAATGTGATGTTTGTACCATT
This sequence comes from Esox masquinongy, assembly GCA_016801175.1. Classification (NCBI taxonomy): domain Eukaryota; kingdom Metazoa; phylum Chordata; class Actinopteri; order Esociformes; family Esocidae; genus Esox; species Esox masquinongy. The sequence goes on from JACXGI010010793.1 coordinate 995, forward strand.
TTTGTTAACCTATTGCACAGTTAAAATATATATTTTTATTGACTGCAACAATAGTAAGCAAAAGTTGATTTGGGATTTGTGCTCACCTGTAGGTTCAGGATCAGTGCAAAGAGAGGGGCCTTCTCTCTGGCAGCACTTTTGCCAGCCTGGGCAATCAGAGTCCCATTTACACCGTGTATTCCTGGGTGATTCCACTACAACCCCAGGACAGGAGCCAGGCTTGGCAGTGAACTCTTCAGTTCTGTTCAAAGCTATCATATTAAATATTTATGGATAACATTATAGATATCAAATAATAAACTGTGTTCTTGGCTAACAGCCCCATCTAGTGTTATTTGTAAGCAACTCAACATTAAGGGCTTCTATGACTACTAGTCTTGGTTGTTTTAGAGCAGGGTACTTGCTCTAACACAACCAGGACTAGTAGTCATAGAAGCCCTTAAAAAAAAGATAACCTTTAAAGATGTAATTTACACATGAATACCTCAGCACTCTTCTAAATGTACTTTGTTTTCACAATGTCCAAAGATAAAAGCTGGGTTACTCACGCAAAGCACAGTAGTAGCCCACTTGTTCATAGCCATCACAACACCTTAAAACCTCTTTGGTAATATTCATGTACTCAGTCCGATAGGCCATTTTATAAAGTGTGACCTTACATGTCTTCCAGCGTAGCCAGCCACCACACAACCTCCTGTCGATGTAAGAGGTCTGATAGGATGACACTCTACTCACCACCGTGCTCTCATGTCCAGTACACAAATGATAACTGGACCTAGACAAGTCATATCCTGAAATAAAGAAATTGTTGTGCATGTTTAAAATATATTTCTATGTTTTAGAATGTGAGAGAAATGAGTCGAGCCTTCCAAACAATAGTGACATAATATTAGACGTAATTGCAGATCAATTTTGCATAAATAACAGGATGTTTGAATACAAGCAGATAACAACAGGTTGTTATATGAAATGTAAACATTTGCATTAGCAAGACATCTGCTTTTAGAAACATTAAAACAATTGATTAGTACATATAGCCTGCATAGCCTCAACCTGGAGTGTGAAAATGTATTTACAAAGATGTAGAACATGTAAATGAACAGTAAAGCATACAAGTAGTCCTATTCTTATTGTGTCATGACTGTTTTTTCTCCTACCTTCAAAAAAAGTGTTGTGTCCCATACAGAGGTCCAGAAGGACTCCGACTAGAAAAAGTGGAATCATTGTCTTGAATAAATGATATACAACACGTATTCAGGGACCAAGCCGCAAGCTAATTTTCCGAGCTAAGCTGTCGATAACTGTTCTGCGTTTCATTGCCCTCATTCTCTCTCTGATCTCCTCCTCCCCTCTCACACGTCCCTTGGGTAACACTGGTAGGCATTCTACATGGTGAGACAGAGATTATACTGCTACCTGAAGAGGGTTGATTAATTGGTTTTTGGTTGGAGTGACATTTCTAGAGTAGATCCAAGGACTGTGAACGGTTGAATGTGTGTTCATCAGCCCAATCATTTAAAATCAAGGCCGTTTAATATACATATTGGTATTTTCACACCCTTGCAGTTTTCCTTTTGTGTACCAGTTCTGTTGTGACCTGCCATGGCACTGTGACTTCCAGCAAACATGTGAGAAAGATAGTGACAGTGTGAGGAAAGCAGCCGTATCTGTCCCAGGTGACTTGGTTTCCATTCAGGTAACCATGACACAGTTTGCTCTCATCTCCTCACCAACAGCCGCCAGCAGGGAGGCAGGAGAATCAGAAAAGGTGATGTGAAAACGCAGTCATTAAACTGTGCTATCTCTATAGTGTTTCCCAATTATTGTGCTTAGAACAACAGACTAATTCATGATAGTTCTTGTTGGTTGTAATGCTAAACAGTCGAGAAGAAATTGTCTAGGAGAAATGTAATATCTCTGGGTGACAAATATTTGACGGTCATAATAAACATATGTTCAAAATAATATACCAATAGGAATCAGGAATTCAAAAGGTTTAGGATATGTCATCACAGCACATTCAGTACTGTCCAAATTGAATATTGCATTGCTAGTGAGTCCTCATTGTTATTATGTTCCCTTCAATGGGCCATTGTAGAGAGGTGGAATCAGAGAGTTTAGCCGATTTTGGGAGCAGGCCCTAACTGTCACTACTGTCTCAGTGCCCCACCCTCCATTTTAGCTTGTTCTCTCCAGTTTATTCGGATACCCTAAAGTCTTTGCATATACACAAAGCTTGTAAAGTCAAAATTAGCCAATAGCTGTCACTTCCTTGGATGAGTCGGTTGCCAGGCACTACATATAACAACTTTCCAGGATGTGGCAAGTAAGCCATGTCAACACAGCAGAAGGGATCCTCTGGGTATCTTTAATGAGAGACCAGAGGTGCCATAGTGACATGTCATTTTAATCACATCACTTTAATTAGTTTCAGTGGGAAAGTGGATCTTGTTACAAAGAAAAGCACTCATTCTGAAGTGTATGATTTTTTTTATTGAACAATTGAATACACGTTTAAAAATAGGCAGTGATAAAAAGAAAATCAGATAGCCTACCCAGCAAAATAAAATGTATATTTCCTCGAGTTTTCCCCCAACTGATTGTTTTCGACCTATCTAAAACGTTTTTAAATAACAAAAGCAAATACATTCTACATTTTTATTTAGTAATTTTACACAACCAGTAGCCATCTATTTTAGAGAATCGCACTATCGTACACAGAATATCAATATGTATCCCAAAAAGCAATGTTGAGATGGGGAATGCTTTTTTATTGAATCCCAAAAAAATGTTTGCGTCTCAAAGAACAAAAAATATGACCTGTCGCTTTAAGATGGTTAAATCTGCCTGTCACATCCACATCCTACACTCCCGCCTACAGTGTATAAAGCAGCCTATCATACCACAGCGCACGTGACGAGCGTTCTATGCGATGACCTCATCCCTGGAGTGGGATGACGTCAAATTCAAGATGGATGGAATCACGACTACCACACACTCAACAGAATTCTGATATAGTCTTGGTAATGTTCTCCATGGAAACATAACGAATACATTGAGGTAAGTTTAGAAATCTGAAAACTACTTTGGTAAGATTATTTAGCGGTGGTGCCTTATATTGAAGTCTTGTGTGAAGAAAACGTTTTTTTCCTGACGTAACTCTGAGGGGGTTTCTTCTTCTTTTCTAAACCCCACGAGCAACTCCCCTGTCTGCTGTAGATGCTGCGTCTGCGCTGTAACCCGGGCGAAAATACAGTAGCGGGTGTGTGCGCGCAAAACTCACTCACTGACCACACACTCGTTTCTCGAGTCGTGGTTCTGGATTATGTGGCATTGAAAGCTCAGAATCACGCTACAACTCCAGATTCAACTTTTATCTTTCGGAAACATTGTAAGACAAAGTGATCACAGCTAGAATCAATAATAAACAGACCCCCACACCGCGTTTTGTTTACAATTGTGTTCACCTCAGTTCCTAACGAGGAAGATGGGCTACCTGTCACAGTTGTAAAACTAGATCCATCTGAATGTATGTGTCATCGGGAATTTCAGACACGTCTTGCGGATTATCTAATGCTTGCTTCACTGACGGTAATGGACGCTGCAGTGTGCTAAACTTTTCATTTATAAAATGTATTAGACATGTCTGTTTATCATAGGGAACAGATAGCTGTGTCCACAAGTATGTGTGCAACAGAATAAACGCTGGCTGCGTCACTGCTAAATATTCTTCCATGGCATGCCAAGTCCTCTGATTAGAGACATGATGTAATCGACATAGAACCTATCAATGCGCATGCGTCATGTTATTTGTGCGCATACCACAGATGGATACAGTAGCTACCTACCAGTTGCTGAAATTAACAATTTAGCAACAAGTAACTTTCTTTTTTCTTAATCTAAAACAGCTTAGAAGTTTAAAGGATTTATTTGTTCTTGTATTATACATTTGAAAATGTTGTCATAGTTTTTTGTTATAGACAATATCCCATAATGAAAAGGCAAAAACATGCTTTTAGAAATGTGACAATTTTTTGAAAATAAAAAATAATGCAAAAACTCATGTGCATAAGTATTTAGACCCTTTGTCATGATACTTCACATTGAGCTCAAATACATCCTGTGTCCTTTGATCATCAGAGGCATTGCTAGGATCACAATTAATTTGGGGCTTAGACCCCCTGCCCCACCCGGGACAGAAAGTACAGGGTTTTGAATGTACATGAGGAAAATTTCAATGTACATGCTAGCGGCCTACACGTCTACAATGTCCTAATGCGCGATCGGAGTTATAGATGAACAGATCAGGGGCTATTTTTTTATTATAATTTTTTTTGGTCAATTTGAGATCCGGGGCAATTCATAAAAGAACCGGGGCTATAGGGCCGGACGCCCAGGCCTAACGACACCAATGTTGATCATCATCATATGTATATATGTACACTGCTCAAAAACATTAAGGGAACACTTAAATCACACATCGCGTCACAATGAACGAAAAATACTTTACAAGTATGAAGTATATGTATGTTTCAATGTATAGGGAATGTGCAATGAAGGCAAATGCAGTACAAATGGTAATAGTAGATGTGCAATTAAGGCAAATAGAGGGCAGAAAATTTACAAGTATTAAGTATAGTGAATGTTACAAGAGGGATAATAGTTGTGCGGGTACAAATGGCAATTGTAAATGGCATTCTAGATGTGCGATCGAGGCAAATTGAAGGAGTAAGGTAGCATGTGCAACCAGGATGCAGAGATAGCAGCAATGTGGTAGACATGTGTATGTAACAACTGTAAAAATGCAAGATTGATGGCAGTACTAAATGTGCAAAGAGGCAAATTGAATGCGCAAGGTGCATGTGCAACTGAAATGCAGGGATAGCAGCAGTGAGGTTCCCGAGGTAGACACGTACCTGTAACCACTGAAAACTTTCTTTATCAGACTTTGTAAGGCAGTGTCAGAGTAGTACAAAGGGAGTAGTGCAACTAGGTCCCCGGGAGGCCTTGTTGTACTTTGGTTAGTGATGAGTCACAGAGTTCTCTGGGTCACAGAGTTCAGCAGGGTTACAGTAGTTGGGAAGAAACTGTTCCTGATCCGGCTGGTTTGGGAATGAAGAGACCTGTACCGCCTGCCTGATGGTAGGAGGGCAAACAGTTTTTGGCATGGATGTGAAGGGTCCCTGATGATCCCGCGTGCCCTGTGCAGACACCGCTTGCGCTGGAGGTCTACGATGGCAGGAAGCTGGGCATCAGTGATGTGCTGGGTGGTTTTCACCACCCGTTGCAGGGCCTTCGAGTCGGCTACAGAGCAACCGCTAAACCACACTGTGGCATTTGTCAGAATGCTCTCGATTGTGCAGTGGTAAAAGTTCTTGGAGAAAAGGATCTTGGAGGACAGGCGGGTTATCTTCAGCCTCCTCAAAATGTATAGGCGCTGCTGCACCTTTTTGCCCAGGGCTGTGGTGTTGAGGGTCCAGGTGAGGTCTTAGGAGATGTGGACACCCAGGAATTTGAAGCTGGACACATGCTCCACCACAGTGCCATCGATGAGAACTGGGGCGTGACTGCAGCCTTTTGACTTCCTGTAATTCACAATGAGCTCCTCATGCCACCCTCATGGAGTCTGTCTCTGACAGTTTGGTCAGAAACATGCACACCAGTAGCCCGCTGGAGGTCATTTTGTAGGACTCTGGCAGTGCTCCTCCTGTTCCTTCTCGCACAAAGGAGAAGATACCGGTCCTGCTGTTGGGTTGATGCCCTTCTATGGCCCTATCCAGTTCTCCTCGCCCTATAAGAGCCCGTCTCCTGGTATCTCCTTCATGCTCTTGAGACTGTACTGGGAGACCCAGCAAACCTTGCGACGGCACGTGCCGTCCTGGAGGAGCTGGACTACTTGTGCACCCTGATTGGGCTTCAGGTACCACCTCATGCTACCAGTAGTGACAAGGACACTAGCAAAACACAAAACTAGAGAAGAATCAGTCAGGAAGGATAAGGAGAGAGCAGTTGTCTGTGGCCACCACCTGCAAAAAAATTCCCTTTTTAGGGGTTGTCTTGCTGTCGCCTCTCCAGTGCACCTGTTGTCACTTTCATTTGCACCAAAACAGGTGACATTGATTCACAATTGCTTATGCTTCCTAACTGGACAGATTGATATCCCTGAACTTTTTGAGCAGTGTATATCCAAGTGTATATATTAGAGGTGTAACGGTATACAAAAGTCACGGTTCGGTACGTACTGAAAATCTTAAGTCATGGTTCAGTACAGTGGAAAAAGGCATGCCAAACATAACATTTATTTGAATTTATTATGAATTTATATAATAATCAGAGCAAACCCATGAAGTAAAAGGAACTCTCTGTAAAAGTCTGAGAATAGTGTCACAAAGAATACATTTGGGGAAGGTTATGAAAACATTGCCAAAGCATTGAAAGTTCACTGCGGCATGGTGTGTTCCATCACTGTGAAAAGCTAGAGGTTTAGAAACACCAAGACTATTCCCAGAGCCAGCCGTCCGGCCAAACAAAGTAACTGGGAAAGAAGGGCATTGGCCACTCTAACAAAGCTTTGGAGTTTCTCTGCAGAGATGGGAGAAACTGTCAAAAGGACAACCATCTCTGCAGCACAAAATCAATTAGGCCTTTCTAGTGGAGTGGCTAGATGTCTAATATCATCTGGCTAATGTTATCCCTATAGGGACGCATGGTAGTGGAAGCATCATGCTATGGGTATGCTTCTCAGTAGCTGGGACTGGTAGACTGTTAAAGATTGAGGGAATTATGAACGGAGCAAAATACAGAGAGGTTGTTGAAGAAAAACTGATCCAGAGCACACAAGCCCTTAGACTGATCAAACAGAGAGGATCTAAATGGAAAAAGTGCCTGTTAGAACCTGCCCAAATGTTCAATTAATTTAAAAATAATTATGAATTTAGTCTATAACACAACAAAATGTGGAGAAAGTGAATGGGTCTGAATACTTGATATAAATATATTTACTCATTTAACAGGGTGATTTGAATGCTGATTGGCTGACAGCTATGGTACTCTGTGATGCGCCATGCCTTAAACAGCTCTTAGCTGTGGTATATTAGCCATATAGCACACCCCCTGACACTATTGCTTAATTAGAACATGCTTCAAAATAGGGGCCTTGAAATTAACACCCTCTCCTTTGTTATTTCTTTCAGTCAGAATGGAGAGTCTGGTGCACTACAGTAATCCCTTCCACAGCCTCTCCATCCTGGGGGTGCTCAACGAACAGCGCCTGAGGGGACAGCTCTGTGACACAGTATTGGTTGTGGGAGATCAGAGGTACCAGGCCCACAGGAGTGTGCTTGCTGCTAGCAGTGAGTATTTTCAATCCTTGTTCACACGGAAGGAGTCTGAGCCCCAAAAAGTGATACATCTGGATTTCTGTGAGCCCGACGCCTTTGAGATAGTGCTGAATTTTATATACTCATCCTCCCTGTTTGTTGACAGAGGTAGCCTGGCAGCGATCCAAGAGCTAGGCTACAGTCTAGGAATACCCTTCCTAACCAACATTATGTCTACAAGGCCGCATGTATCCTACTGTTTGTCTAGGAAAAGGCTGTCCTTTTCAATGGATGGTGACAGCCAGCCGAGGAGTGTGATTGTGCAACAGAACCGAGGTGGTGATGCTCCCAGCCCCAGTCACTTTGGTTCAAATTATCAAGGAGAGAAAGGTCAGCTCTCAGCACACAGGGAACCAAATGAATCAGTCAGAAACACAGCATCCAATACCAGAAAATTAGCTGAATCAACTGGGCATGGCTCTGATAGCAAACCCATCAGTTCATATGCCTCCATCTTAAAGGGGAAGACGTCATCACACATAGGGTCATCCCTAAGGCCACTGCTCACCTCTTCAGTCTCCTTCAGTGAATCTCCAACAGTCATGTCACAGATTAAGTCTAATCTAAACACTAAAGAGGAAGAGGAGGAGCAGCAGCGACTCCACAGCCCCAAATGTCCATTTCAGGACCAGCCAGGGGAGCCTAGCCAGCCCATTGACAGGAGTGGTCCACTCATAAAAAGCTTGCTGCGCAGGTCATTGTCTATGGACAGTCCCGTCCCGGTCTTCTCCCCCACACTGGAACTCAAAGAGCTGCATGTGCGAGAACAGTCTGTTGTTAAGATGGTGGCGACATCAGAGGAAGGGACTCAAACATTAGAGCACAAACATAGTGTGAAAGTCGTTCCGCCACTACTTTTCAGGTCAAGACACCACACTAGGTATGAAGAAGAAAATCAGGGAGAAGACTTTCATGTGAAGACAGAGCCTAGCAGCCCACTGTCTGACCCCACAGAGATCATTAGAATCACAGTGGGGGATGCTCTACCTGTCAACCTCAAAGATATTGACATTAATTTTGACCAAGGCCCCAGTAAGCCGTTGTATAATCTCCCTGGAAAGAGAAAGGTGAGGAGAGACAACAGAAGGTACCCATTCAAAAAGTCCAAAGGATCAAACAAACACGATCTCCCACGTGAAGAAGACGAGGATGATGATGATGATGATATGTCAGAATCTGTACCTCACAACTCCAGCATGGACGACAATGATGGGGAATGGACTGATAAACCAAGGCTGAGCAAGATGTTCAAATGCTGGAACTGTTTGAAGGTTTTCCGGTCCACCGCTGGATTGCACCGTCATGTTAACATGTACCATAACCCAGAAAAGCCGTATGCTTGTGACATCTGCCACAAACGCTTTCACACCAACTTCAAAGTCTGGACCCACTGCCAAACACAGCATGGGGTGGTACAAAACCCTGCTTCATCCTCCAGCTCATTTCAGCTTGATGAGAAGTTTCAGAGAAAGCTAATTGATATTGTGCGGGAAAGAGAAATAAAGAAGGCCTTGCTCATGAAACTGAGAAGGAATAAGCAGGGTTTGCAGTCCCAGGTTTTTGCCAAAAAAGGTGGCCTGAGGTCAAGGTCAAATTTGATATGCCCCTACTGTGGGAAAACATTTGTGTTTCTGTCTCAGTTCAAACAGCATTTGAAGACACACCCTGCAGAGAGAGCCAACCAAGAGACTGAGAGAGAGAGCAGTCTCTACCAAAAGGAGCAGGACCAGCCCAATCAGAGAGAAAACACAGAAACAGAGGTTTACTCTTGCAGGCTCTGCAATGAGAAGTTGTCCTCACTTTTTGAGCAGGGAGACCACGAGAGGGGCTGTCGACATGCAACTGTGTGCCCTTACTGTGGCCTCCGATTCTCCAGCCCATTGGTTAAAAAAGACCATGAAACACACTGCAAATACAAAAAACTGACCTGCTTGGAGTGCATGCGGACCTTTAAGTCCTCCTTCAGTATATGGAGACACCAGGTGGAGGTTCACAACCACAACATTATGACAGTTAAGGAGCAGCTGAGCCATCATGAGGAGATCAATGGAGAATTATCTGACCACCTCGGACGGCAACGCAATACCCAGGAGTCTGTGGGAGCAGGGAGCTCGAGAGAGGACATCACCTACAGTGACTCCTCAGGTCCACCTATGTTTGACTCAGAGGATTCTTCATCATTCGTGCCCGAAGACTTAAGTGTTAGTCAGCATCATAATGACCATTACGGTGAGCTGATAGTGAAAGAGGAGCCCATTGAGGAGGCTGTGACTGAGAGGGAAGACATTGCATCTGGGGCCTCTGTTGAACCTGAGGAGCCAGGCGTGTGGCCATGTGAAAAATGTGGTAAGCTCTTCAGTGGCCACAAAGACCTGGAGCGCCACCAGGAGCTGCTATGCCACATCAAACCCTTCATCTGCCACATCTGCAACAAGGCCTTCAGGACCAACTTCCGGCTTTGGAGCCACTTCCAGTCCCATATGTCCACCTCTGATGAACTTGGCGCAAGAGAGGTTGATGAACGGCGCCCTTCTTCACTCTCCCCTTCACCACCACCACCGGCGGTCACACAAGCAACTGGACGTCCTGCCCCGCAGGTTTCTCCGCCTAAACCAGCACAGGCAGAGCCAGAAGTAGATACATCTGTGGTAGCTGAAGAAGAGGTCAAGCCTGGAAGATCTTCATCAATGCCCAGGACCAAGAGGCCCGAAATGGACAGATCACACAGTAGCCCCCTACCCAAGACGGATAGTGTGGATATTCCTCTCACCCCTCAGGAATCAGAAACCTTTTTTTATCATGCCCCCACTCTTTCTGCTCTCACGTTTAAAAGGCAGTACATGTGTAAACTCTGCCACAGGACATTCAAGACTGCCTTTAGTCTCTGGAGCCATGAGCAGAGCCATAGCCACATTTAAGTGTAACTCACTCAAGCACCTGTGCTCGTTTTTTAACTTCAGAGATGATAAATTATGCTTGGTGAATTGTAGGTTATCTAATACAACACTCAGCTTACACATGGAAGATTTTCTCTGTCTATTGCTGTTAGTAGTTGGCTTGCCTTCATGTAATATTTTTCAGTGGCCAAGTGTGTTGGCATAAGGGTGTGAATGTGAATATGTGCAGTGAATTTAGATTTGCCTCCCCAGCTCCTTACAATAGTTACTTTGCCTTTGACATTAGGTTAGTACTGCGCAAATCTTTTTCAATTAATTCGATTTTGTCATCCTCACATAAAATGCATTAGAATATAAAAGTGCATTTTTTGGGGGTGGGGTGTGTGAGTGTATACTATAAAATTCAACATTGGTAAAGTGCTTTGCTTATGTTGTGAATTTGTGTTGATTGATGCGTGAAGGTGACATTAGGAATATGTTATTAGTGTCCCAAAGCATCATGTTTATTGATATGCACTTTGCAATTCTATTCCGTTTTTATATTGCATATGTTGATCAAATTACTTTGATTCATTGCTGTTATAGTAATCTTTATTTTTGATCCTTTATGTTTCATTGAAGGAGAATGCCACTATTTCAAAACTTGTTGTAGTTCCTTGTTAGATGTATCCTTGCCCTGAAAGTAGTCTATGAGCCATAATAACCTGTAATCCAGTTTTTGTAAACAGCCATTAAAAACTTCACCTTACCCAATGTAGGTTCAAAACAAATTATCAAAAATCAACTCCATATTTGATTGGAATTTACTTGATGTTGGACAGAAAAACAAAAACATGTTCACATCAATTACTTCCACTGATTTTTCGCTAGGTGTGGCAGAATTTAGCTGAAGTTAATGACCATCCTTAACAAAACCATAGAATATTGTTTCCCTTGGTGCATAGATCACTTTCAGAGCAAGGAATGAGCTAACAAAATAGTGAAATTCTCCTTTAATATTTCAGCTGTAATCAGTTTTATACCATACAATTTAGGTTTATATGAAATGTTCTTCATTCCGAAATTGTCATTGCCTTAGTGATATATTTCATGTAGATTATACAAGTAAACAAGACCAAAGAATAGTTTGACTATCAAGGGGATATGAACTGGAAACACATGCAGTATTTCAAAAGACACTTTTCATAGATCATGAATTGAGAATGTATGTATTTTTTATTTTGTTTTAGATCTCTCATTCAACTTACTGAATGTTGTTATAGTGGATTATTGGGTAAAGGATATATGGAAAAGACGTACATTACTGGGAACACAATTTTGTTTACCATCTGCACACTGCAACTTTTTAATGATGAATTTGTTTAAAAGAAATCAAAATACAACAGCACACAAGTGACTTGTATACCAGATACATATAGTCAAGAATGTTTATGCCAATGACATGAGTATTGTATTACTGCTCTATCGTTTCAATAGCAGTATCAAATACTTGAGGTTGATCATTACACAAGTAGTAGTAAGCATTGAGAGCATGTTCTTAGATTATAAATCCTAAAGACAATTTTCTAATGTTCTGTTATGGAATGAAGCACAATAATAGGTTTTGCAGGCTTATTTTTTTACTTGTTTTGAGTGATTTACAACCAAGAGCCAACAAACATTTCAAAAATGAAGGATTAGGCAAATATGTAATCTTTTCCTAACAATCAGAATTCAAGATGTAAATTTTGGTTGTCTTTGTCCTTTTACATGGCATTCTTAAACACATTTATTGGTGTGTACTTTTGCTGTGGTTGTAATGGCTGGTTAATTCCACAGAGAAATTAGAATTTAAAATGACTCTTTTGTAATAAATGATTTGTTAATTTCATGATAATTATAATCTCAGAGATAACATTTGTACATTTTAAGTAACTGTAGTAACCACAGAAATGAATATTCAGATTTGAAAGACATAACTTTTTGATGTTTAAATTCTGTGTTTAAGTTCAAAGTCTATTTATATTTATGCTCTAAAGTTTTGAGAAAGATCATAGAAAAAGGATACGGAGTGCAAACAAATAGAATATAATTTTGTGTAGATGACAGCTTGTTTACCCTTTAATTTTGTACTGGTAATGTTTGTTTACTGAAATATTGTTAGTATTATTGTGCTATTCCTGCAATAATTAATATTTGTATGGGTTGCATTATTGTTGCTTTATGACAGTTTTATGTTTTTTTTCTACAGTTTGTTGTGCTTGAAAATTTTCTGTAGTAAAGACTAATGATGCGGTACCTGCCTTGGTGTTGACTCTGTGTATCACTAGTATGTTGTTGGAATAGCCCCAAAGCCCTTGAATCTTGTTGTTTCCAGAAGTTATGTTTTAATTTGTGCGTCTCTCCTTGGCTTTGTTTTCCATTATGGAAATGTTCAAACTGCCGTCTTGTTTAAATCCTATTTTTTAACATTTTGCCAGTTGTAACATTATTAAGGCAAAGCCAGAGCTGTTATAGATGGAACACAGCTGCAAACTAATGTGACCAAGAGAAAATTTTGTATTATTCCTTGGACATTTTTCACTGCCATGGGTCACAGATGTTTTTCAAGCTACTTAGCCACTGGACAGCGGTGAATGATAAAAAAAAATAAAAAAAATAATGATTTTTTGCTGTATCAGGAAATTAATTTGTTGTCTGCTCAGATGTGGCCCTTAAGAATTTAGGGACTGGAAATCCTTTGTTCTCTGTTATTGTACAAGGTCATCCTCTGAATGAAAACCACATGATGGGAAAGGAAACCATTGCAATTAAATTAGGAAAAACATCCCCACAGCTGAATGGCAAATGTTTTGAAAAAAGCATCTGGCCTAACCTAAAAATTACCCTTACTTAGGTAATTTTTCTGCTATGATTTTGATCTGTCTGATGCATGTTGGGTATGTAGCATCCTGCACCAATTTGAACATGGACAAAACAAAATACAACACAAAGCCATCTGCAGTACATCACCTGCTGTGTTGGCAAAAGGTGACGGGAAACAGACAGGAAATTAATAGAAAATGACAACAGAAACATTCACGCACCGTGCAAAGTCAACATTTGTTGGTCTGTCTTCACATTAACATAAGTAAGCACAAAACCAGGTGGTTTTCTAATGACAACTCAGAATGTGAAATGTATTATTTATTTTCAAAAAGGAAACATTGTTAAGCACATTATTTATGTTGCACATTATCTTATAACAGAAGCAACTGTAAGAACATAAACAAAATTACTTTCAAAAATAATTAAAATTCCATAAAACTGTTATTAAATGAAGACATGTTTCAGACAGACATGCTACTTGCAGCACTTTTTAGATACAAAAACCAATGCAATAATTGTATTTGACAATGTTTTACTTTGTACTATTGTTTATAGAAGAACATGTTTAATGTTGACAGGGATTTAGAGAAATAATAGGGATAGAGGACCCTATTCACTTCTTACAAATGTGAATGAAACTGATTTAACTTTCTGATTACATATCATATGGTGAAAATTAAAGTGTACTATCAGTAATTCTAACAAATAGTTAAGACACCTGTGGGCCTGCAAATGCCCATGTCTATGAAGCAATAACGTGCCATATTCAATAAAGCTCACACCCTAGCCTGGTCCCAGATCTGTTTGTCCTATATTGACTTCTATGGGCATTCTATGGTCGCACCCCTCAGAGATGGCAAGATGGCAAAAACTGGCAAATCTGGAACCAGGCTATCCACAGCCATTTTTATAAGATGAACATCATCTTAAGGCTCACTCACAGTGCTAAGGTGTCTTTTATTAGCCTTCTCATGGTGGTGCTCACTGAGGTACCCAGTGTATCAGTGATTTGGAAAGTAATTTTGTACAGGTAAGGCTGGACGTCTTTGAGGCTGGTGTCAAACACATTGTCCACTTCCGACTGGGTGGGCATCTTGGGTAGGTACTCATGCCGGTTTATCACCTCCACTATGTTGATCACCTTCTCACCCAGTTTCTCACCAACCTTCTCTCGGCAGATTTGTCTCTCCTGTTCATTGGCCAGGTTGACAACATTGACTTTGATGCTCCAGACCTCCCATGGAATACACTCATCAGAGAAAGGCCAGCGGGATTTCTTTTTCTGGTAGAACTCCAGTGAGATTTGTCCCATGCCATCAGTCCCATTGCCCATGGCATCCTGTAACGCACAACACAGATCCTGAGCACAATGGATTGTAATAAATACAAATATGACATCATAAGCATTATCTAGCCAAAATAATGATAATTATTAAAATAATACAATTTATATATATATATATACAGCTCTGGAAAAAATTAAGAGACCATTCCCATTTTTTCTAAAATCAGCACTCTACATGTATGGCAGCCATTCCATTCCAGTGTCTGTTAAATTCCAACACACCTCATTTTACTTAATGAGGTACTGATTAGGTGATTACCTGAACCAAATCTAATTTAACGAGGAAAAGTATAAAAACCACTGCTGTAGTCATCACTATCCTCTTGCAATAGGACCAGCTGGATGGGAAAAACAGTGCAAATTGTACCTCAAATGTAATTTGAATAAAAAAATAACTATTCAGCATGACAAATGCTTCCATCCTGAAAATTTCAAAGACAGCGGTTCATTAGAACAAGATCAAGCAACAGACATTGGGGACAACAAATCTACAGACTGGCGGAGGGCGAAAACGACAGTCCACTGACGGAGATGACCTTCAACTCATTCAAATGTCACTCAACAACTGTAGGATGACATCAAGTGAACTACAAAAAGAATGGCAAACTGCAGCAGGGGGTGAAGTGCACGGCAAGGACCATTCGAAACAAGCTCCTAGGGGCAGGGCTGAAGTCGTGCAAAGCTAGAAAAAAGCCCTACATCAACGAGAAGCAAAGAAGAGCCAGGCTGAAGTTTGCAAAAGACCAAAAGGATTGGACCGTAGAGGAATGGAGTACGGTCATCTTCTCTGACGAGTCAAATTTTCAGCTTTGCCCAACACCTGGTCGTCTAATGGTTAGACGGAGACCTGGAGAGGCCTACAAGCCACAGTGTCTCGTACCCACTCTGAAATTTGGTGGAGGATCAGTGATGATCTGGGGATGCTTCAGCAAGGCTGGAATCAGGCAGATTTGTCTTTGTGAAGGACGGATGAATCAAGCCAAGTACAAGGTTATCTTGGAAGAACACCTGCTTCCTTCTGCTCTGACAATGTTCCCCAACTCTGAGAATTGTTTTTTCCAGCAGGAAAATGTTCCATGCCACACAGCCAGGTCAATCAAGGTGTGGATGGAGGACCACCAGATCAAGACCCTGTCATGGCCAGCCCAATCTCCAGACCTGAACCCCATTGAAAACCTGGAATTTGATCAAGAGGAAGATGGATGGTCACAAGCCATCAAACAAAGCCGAGCTACTTGAATTCTTGTGCCAGGAGTGGCATTAAGTCACCCAACAGCAATGTGACAGACTGGTGGAGAGCATGCCAAGACACATGAAAGCTGTGATTAAAAATCAGGGTTATTCCACCAAATACTGATTTCTGAACTCTTCCTAAGTTAAAACATTAGTATTTTGGATTTTGAAAAATGAATATGAATTTGTTTTCTTTGCATTATTTGAGGTCTGAAAACAATACATCTTTTTTTTGTTATTTTGACCAGTTGTCATTTTCTACAAATAAATACTCTAAATGACAATATTTTTATTTTGAATTTGGGAGTAATGTTGTCAGTAGTTTATAAAATAAAACAAAACTGTTCATTTTACTCAAACACATACCTATGAATAGTAAAACCAGAAAAACTGATAATTTTGCAGTGGTCTCAATTTTTTCCAGAGCTGTATATTCCAAAAATGTATCCTATATGTAAAAAGGTACTAAAATAATAATGAAAAAAAAAAAACAAGGCAAAGGAAAACTTTTTTGGCCTAAATGCAAATCATTATGTTTGGGAGAAATCCAATAAAAAAGTAAAAGCCTTCTTATTTTCAAGCATGGTGGTGGCTGCATCATGATAAAGGTACATCAACAAAGACTAGAAAGTTACAGGATATAAAGAAATGGGATAAAGCTAAACAGGCAGAATCAAAAAGAAAACCCTGCTTTAGTCTATTTAACATCAGACACTGGATGAGGAATTTATCTTTTAGCAGGATAATGACCAACCATTCAAGGCCAAATCTACTAAAGATTCTTACCAAGAATACACTAAATGTTCCTGTGTGACCAAGTTACATCTTTCATTTAATTCTGCTTAAAGATCTATAGAAAGACTTGCACATTGGTGTCTAGCCATTTTTCAAAACAACCTGATAGGATTGGAACCTGAAGAATTGTAACAGAATAATGGGCAAATATTGCACAATCCAGGTGTGCAAAGCTTTTACCTAAGACACACAACTGTCAGGAACTCATAGACTGATTATTTAATGCTTAACTTGTTTTATTTTAAATGTGTTTTAACCAATTTGCCAATAGATAGAATTTTGTGAAGAACGTTGACAAATACATCGAAATAAATAAATCCAAGGGGTGAATAATTATTCTATCAATAATGAGAACATGAAAATATTAGCAAAACAAAGACAGCTAGGCCTACCTTAAATTCTCCTACTGCTTTCCTGATAACCCTGTCAAGCTCGTCTGAAGAAACACGAACAAAACTAAAATCAATGAAGTCGCAGTCAATGTCCTGTGTACCAACAGTGCCAATGGAGTAGGTACCCTCTTTCTTGTAGTGAAATTTTCCAGTGCTGCGATGCAGTAGAATAGTGTGAACTAGAGCCAACATGGCCTCATCAACCTGTCTTCCCTCTACCGACACCTCGAGGACCTCAGAACGGCAGTTCATGGTGATCTGCTTCCCCACACCGGCAGACTGAATATGTGGAACTCGCAAGCTATACACAATTAAACGACCGTTCCATAAAAAATGTGATAAACATCAAAATAAGCTGGGTAGGCGTCCGATGCTCTCTTTATCTACAATGCATGTAGCTACTGTAGCAACCTAGCTATAGCGCAGAAGACGTTTATTTGCTAGCTAGCAACGTTAGTTTTATATGGCAAGCTCGATAGAACACGCGATTTTCAGGCTGACTTGTTTAATATTAAAACATATGGGGAAAAATGTGATATATAAGCTTGCGTGCTAATGTTCTTTTGATTTATTTTGCTAAAAACTTGCTGACACACTGAAACGTCGTCAACAAGCTGTTGTCGTCCTGTACTAGTGGGAGGGGGCATTTCTGTAAACACAACGCTTACAAATCTACGGAAAGCCGTCTGTTCCAATTTGAGGCTATTACAACCACGAGAACAACACTCGAATTGTATAAACCATACAAATTAAATAAATCATGCCTCAAACACATTTTATAATAATATATTTATTGAAAGATATCATTCCCAGTTTGGGGAAACCCACTACTGATAAAAACAAGGCGAAGATGTACACACGGGCTCTTTAAATATATCGCTATGCACACTGGGAATGACAGTTCATGCCACATCATGTTATCAAGTTTTCGATGTCGGTAATCGTCGGTTTCAGGCTGAGGTGTTCTGCAAGCTTGTTATTTGGCTTGGTATTTAGGTAGCTGACGACTTCAAGGAATTATCATTTTGTTGCCTAGACATTGCCACACATTACTCTGGGTTGGATTTACATCATGGACGCGAGAAATGATGCATGGACTAAATATTTTGGACTATTTACTATGAGCTTGCCCGCTAGTCGCAGCTAGCTTTCTTGCTACCGACGTTAGCTAATAATTTACAAGCTAACATTAGTATAGTACTCTAGCTATTTGAATGAGAGAAAAGTCTAGTCTGATGCTAGCTAGCTAACATTAGCTAAGTTAGCTAGCTAACTTTTGCTCGAAGCTCGAAGCTATGTTTAGCTAACTTACTGTTGTTGGCTAGCATTGCTAGGGGCTAGCTAGCAAAGTGTAGCTAGTTTTGTCTAGCTACTGTACTGTAACTTGTTCGAATAATGTTTAGCAAACTGTTTCAGCTAGTTATTGTTACAGTACTGTAGCTAGTTGCAATATTCAAAGAAACCACTTCTGCGATTTTCTGTTCTGATAGCTAGCAGTAATGGTACAACCAGCCTATTTTAACGTACTCATCTCTTCTCATATTTTCGTTGACGGTTAAGCCTCCAACAGTAACCATAATATTGACAGTAAGTTAACATAAGCTTGCATTAAGTCATTGGTTCAGTGGTTGAACTGATGGTGACAAGACTAGTTCCCATTGTATTGCGATAAAAGCTGGGTCCAGTCCTTAGTTGGCAGCTAATACTACTTATCTTAAATGACTGAGGCTTTCCTGCAGATACAGCATTAAACAATGTTTTTATATTGTCTTTCTTTAAAGGGGGCATTGTCATTATCTAAATAAATAGCTAGCTAAACCAAGTCAGTTGCTAAAATGTCTGACTCAGAAAATCCCTTTTCGAATTCTGGTTTGGGAGACTTGGATTCAGAAAATCTGACTTTAAGTTCTGATTTGGGGGACCTGCAATGGCTCTGCATGATTACACTGTTCATTGCCTCCATCATTACATTGATACTGTATCTAATACAGTATTTTTACGGAGATCTACGGACACAAAAGACTGAGACAAACAATGCAATTTTGGAGGAAGCGGACACTCTGGGATGGGCGCTGTCACTGAAAAGCTGGAAAAGTCAATGGAGAGCTGCTTGGTGCAAAGCGTTGAATGACAAATCTAGGAATTCTTCGGTAAGTCTATAACCAATCGTTTATTTTGCCTAAAGCGTTATTATTCATTTATGCACTTATGTATTGTAGCTACCATTAATAAAATAATAAAAAACTATATCAAAACAAGGAAAATAAAGCTGCAAGCACCGTTTCCAGTTTTCGAGAGTATACCCTCTGTGCCACCATCAAAGCAACTCTTCATAATTAACAAAATATCGCTTGTTATAACGCCACAATGTGGCTAATTGGCATGGCATTGCATGTGACAGTGTAGACCAGTGCCATTTATAATTCTGCCGAGATTGACCTTTCTACACCTTACCATCTCACAAGAATGTGCACTTTCATTGTTCACAGCTGAAACAGAATAGTAACCAACGCTAATACGAATATATCCATAACATGATCCATATTATTGTAAACAAGACCTGAGACTCAGAATAGGACAGTGTCACAATCATAAAATTCAGTGTCAATATTCCTTGCTGTTGTATTTTGTAACCTTGTCATTTCCACAGCTAATATCAAAATTTTCAGCCCATTGACCGCAAACTTTCAACAAACCAAATACTAAACATGATCCATTTCAACCCTGTCTAATTTTGGCATAATAGCAGTTGTTGGGGATAGTGGCTGATTCTGTTATGAACTAACCAATGTACTCAACCCATACAGAGCCCAGTGCAACTAACATTTGAAGAGGATGGCCTTCAGTCATCAGAGCTCATGGTTGGTCAAGTGTCTAGCCTCCAGAAGTCTGCTGGTCAGAAGGTAAGATAATGTCCTGTGTCTCAGGCTGGCTTCCAACAAATAGCTCAGTACGTAATACAATATAGTTGAATGCTTATTTTCCTGGTAAAGTTAAGTTTAAAGTTAGAGGAGGTATTGGGATCAACAAGGTCATTGTTGAATCTGGTGCAACATTCTCCTCATACAGCAAAAATGTAATATTTTTTAAGTTTTGCATTTGGCTGCAGTGCTTTTTAATATCATTACTGTTCAAAGACCAAACATGTATTCTGTGCCACTTCCTAATCAACATACATAATGTCATAATCTGCTTTTGTAATCAGTCCACTCTTCTACTGTAATGTAATGTAGAGGGGAGTCTAGTAGTGTTGCAGCCTTTTAACCTCATTTCAGGTCTGCAGTGGCTATTATCACACAATGTCCATTTGCTTCATGGGCACTTCCAGACATTTTCCCTTTTGAATTTTCTGGCTTTTACCTTTAGCAGCCTGTTTAACAGATTTTATGCAGTATGCACATTTTTATGACACCCTCTCCAGGTCCAAGTTTATGGTATCTTCATATATGCAGCACCTCTTGTAAAAGACAGGTGAACATAATTCTCAGATATTTAAGCATTCTCCTTCATCACGTAGATTTACAGTAATAACATTAGCAAGTTATGTATGGAGAAGAAAAGGAAAACAGAGCTTTTCAGAAAGTCTGCTTATTAGTTTTATTTAGTTTACTTTTTTCTAAAGAAATTCAGCTGCTGTTTTTTTGTTTTCAATACATGCAGAGACTTTTGTCTAAGGCTTGTCATTGTGCTGCCAGCATGAGTGAGTGTGTGAGCTGTAAGAAGCTTACGTTGTTGTCCACTTATAGCCACCCCAGTACAGATCAGCATTAAGGTGAGAAGGGGACTGATGAAAAGGACGGTCAAGCTGGGAGAAAGGGGTGACACTTGCCTTTTAATGAGCTGCTTCCTGTTTGGAACTCTTACATGAATTTTTTTCACACACTGAACTGGTACCAAAACAAGCAATACATACACACACACACACACACACACAGCGTTAGGAAGAAGACCCATTTAACCAGTTTGAATGTTAACCATATTAGATTACCCCAGTTATGGTAAAACATGTTAACACCAAGCACCTTTTGAATCCAGATATTTCTTATTATATGTCATTATTGAACTTGCCTTTCCTTCCTTTAGGCTGCACAGTGCAAGGTGGTTGGGGACAATCTTCAGTTCTCCCTCAGTGCTTCACCATCAGCCATGTCTCTAGGAGAGCCCTGTATGTTCAGTGTGAAGATATCTCCAGTTGAATTTCAGGTAAATTAGCAGAAAAGGGTATGCCCACTACATCTGCTGCTATTATCTATCATTTTCCTTCTATTGAAGTGCTGCGTAATACAAACAATGGGAGCCAGTGAAAGAGGAGACAGGCGTCTTGGTTGTCTGCCTGTATTGGCATAAGAGGAACATCAGTGTCCACTTTCCAGACATCTGGTCATTGGCTACATTATTTAGCCTCTATGAAAAATATTTTGCTACACGAAGCCAAATAATAACTTCAGGGGCTTGCCATTTCCTTTCTCCTTAACCACTCTCAATAATTTGGCCATGTATAAATGTAACCCATTTAAATTTGCATTTTAAGAATTGACATAATAGACTTAGGCTATTTGTACTTTAAATTATAGCATGGATATTTTACATGGTTCCTTGTTGATTTTCAAACAATTTGAATGGTGAGCTTTTTTGGACCCAAACTATCTGGATCTTTTAGATGAAAGTGCCACGAAAGCCAACTTACCGAAAATGCCGTCACTAGTCACCTATGGGGAGGTATAGAGGTGTGTCGTACGCCGACAAACTTTTCAGGCTCTGGTAGAATAAACAGATCCATTTGACACTACCATTCAGGCCATTCTTATCATGTGTCTGGGGATAAACATACTTTACTTTATGCACCGATCAGCCATAACATTATGACCACCTGCCTAATATTGTGTAGGTCCCCCTTTTTCCGCCAAAACAGCCCTGACCCGTCGGCATGTACTCCACTAGACCTCAGAAGGTGTGCTGTGGTATCTGGCACCAAGACGTTAGCAGCAGATCCTTTAAGTCCTGTAAGTTGTGAGGTGGGGCCACCATGGATTGGACTTGTTTCTCCAGCACATCCCGCAGATGCTTGATTGGATTGAGATCTGGGGAATTTGGAGGCCAAGTCAACACTTTGAACTCATTGTTGTGTTCCTCAAACCATTTCTGAACCATTTTTGCTTTGTGGCAGGGCCCATTATCCTGCTGAAAGCGGCCAATGCCATCAGGGAATACCGTTGCCATGGAAGAGTGCATATGGTCTGCAACAATGCTTATGTAGGTGGCTTATGTGGTGTCAAAGTAACATCTACATGAATGACCCAAGGTTTCCCAGTAGAACATTGCCCAAAGCATCACACTGCCTCAGCCGGCTTGCCTTCTTCCCATAGTGCATCCTGGTGCCATGTGTTCTCCAGGTAAGCGACGCCCACACACCAGGCCATCCATGTGATATAAACGCAAACATGATTCATCAGACCAGGCAACCTTCTTCCATTGCTCCATGGTCCTGTTCTGATGCTCAAGTGCCCATTGTTGGCGTTTTCAGCAGTGGACAGGGGTCAGCCTGGGCACCCCGACTGGTCTGCCGCTACGCTGCCCCATACGCAACAAACTGCGATGCACTGTGTGTTCTGACACCTTTCTCTCAGTACCAGCATTAACTTTTTCAGCCATTTGAGCTACAGTAGCTCGTCTGTTGGATCAAATCACACGGGCCAGCCTTCCCTCCCCACATGCATCATTGAGCCTTGGCCGCCCATGACCCTGTTGCTGTTTATGTGTTTGGCAACCTTTCTCTGGCTGGTGCAGTTCCTGTTAATTGTCATTCATTAACCGACAGATAGAAAAAAGTAATTCTAAAGATAGTCTAAGATGATTTTTCAGGAATTTACTCATTGGAACATTGGAAATGTCTAAACCTGACCTTTTCACTTTACACTGCAGTACTTTGAGCGTGGGTGAACCATTTTAATAGCAAGACCCATAACTAACTGGGCAAGGTTTACAGTTAAGAGTGATTTGACTCAACTCCCCTACCAAGTTAAGCAGTCTAGGATGTTGAAGTTAACCCTATTGAATGAAGCTATTTTTAAATCAATAAGATGCTTGACGTATTGCCTCGTTGTGGGCCTGATGTGATTATGCCAGTTAGCAGTTAAAAAGCTAAAGCCAGGATTAAGTTTGGTCAGGATGGTTTTGTTATGGGTTTTGATTGGTTGTTGTTTGTTTGTTTGTTTTTCCACCCTTCTTCGGGTTGGTCTGTTAAAGTCTTGGGCAGGCCTGTTGAAATATTTTCATTCTTTTTGACGTTATGACAAATAAGTGACTGACTGACAGATGCTACAGTAGTCTGTTTTGTTGAGTGATTGTGAAGGCATCCATAGTATATTATTGGTGTGATTCTCTATCCGACTGAAAACAATTCATAGAGGTCTATCTTAGCTTCCCATAATGAATACATCTAAGTTCCAGTTTCTGTGCACAGTGCCTGTGCGGTGATCAGCGTTGTCCATTGACTGTTGGGTATCTGACACATCTGCAATAAACAACTGCTTTTTCATTTTTGTTCCTAATAACAGAATACAGGTCACTACTGCACTCAGCTGACATACAGTTAACTCTGAGTATTTTGCCTTTAAAAAGGGCAATGCCCTGGATTGGCCTAGTCAAAGCCCAGACCTTAATCCAATTAAATATGCGGAATGTGTTATAAATTGCTGTTCTCCAAAAGTCCCCATCCCACTTGATGGAATTTGAGCAATTTTGCACAGAAGAATGTGCAGATGGGTCTGTGTCAAGATGTGCAAAGCTGGTAGGGATTTATCATTTCATTAGACTCATGTAATTGCTGCCAAAGGTGCCTCCAGCAAATGTTGACTGAAGGGGTGAATACTAAATTAATTTATAACTAATACAGTTTTTCTCATTGACATTATGGTCTTTTTTGTCATAATTATATCGATTTTTCATGTTGTAACACGACATTTATAAGAAAAATGGAACCCCAGTTGCAGTAGGGATGGAAGACCAGATGCTGCTGGAAGTTGTGTACCTGTAACATCCATAGCAGTTGTTGATGTATTCCAATAATGTATCTAAACTAGACAAGCTTGTGCATTCACCACTTTTTTGTTTGTGTCCTGGAATGTGTTCTTTAGGCTTTTACTAAATTCAGTTATAGTTAAGATTAGCTCAGAAATTAGGTCATACATGGCAGTACTATTTTTAGTACAATGTGTTTTTATGAGCCACCTGTGATTAGTCATGGATGGATTTATTTCAGTGAATGCACCAGAAAACTGGATTGGTAGTATAGGCATATTCTCCCAGGTTGTGCAGTGGTCTAAGGTGCTCTTTCATAGCACCAAGCTGTCCACCGCAGTCTATAAACAAGCCTTGACTGTGCGGTTAGCTGATGAGTTGGTAGGAAACCTCTTGAGTGACGCAAATTGGCCAGAGTCAGCATGCCCTCACATCACAGACATGGCCCTCATGCAAGATCCAGCCATCTGTAACTCTGATCAATGTGTTGGAGTTGTTGCCATGAGACTGGGAATCTGTTTCAAACTGCTTTCATTTTTTCTTAAGCCAGGATTTTTAGTGGTATTTTCAGTGTCAAAGCCTTTATTTGGTAACACAGACTTGGCTGTATTCAGAGCTGAATGTTGGCGGGGCTATACAGTCGTCTCCCCCTACCTATCACTGTGTGTCTCTCATTGTTTTGGCTTGTGCTCTGGCCGGGTTGATGTATGTGTCTGTGCCAATACAGTGTGACTTTGTTGTTGCTCACAGTGATTCAGTTTCCCTCTATTTCCCAGTTGGACTTGCAGATGAAGGAGTCTGAAGGGGAAGTCCAAATATGTTGGGGTGTGGGCCATCTGGAGACATGGGACCTGCAGCTTACTCCCATCTCCGCAGAGGTACTGCCCGAAACCTGCCATTTCAATTACGGAGTTAAACATTTTAATTCTGGTGCTGTCATGTGTCCCAAAACCAAGGACTCATGGAATTCTAATGGTAGTCAAACTGAGATGCTTTCTGGTCCTGTTATGGTGCTGTTTGCTTGTCTGTCAGGACGATGCCACCGGTCCCCCTGTAGCAGCCGTAAAGGACAAGCTGAGACAGCTGCTCTGCACTGTGCGTCCCTCTCTGATTCTAAGTTGCAGGCCTGCCGAGGCCACAGAGGTCAAGGTAAGAGGAGGTCGTTGCGTCTTTCCACTCAGAACCATCTCTAAGCCTCCTCTCCGTTTGTAGATGACCTGATATGCTAAAGCACTTGACGCCTACATGAATTGGCTGTTTAGTTTATACCCCCTGCATTTTGAGTCAGCGTGTGTTAGTTCTGGGATGGAGCAAAAGCCTGCACACCCTATTCCTCTACAGCCCTACTCTGTATCAGTTGTATACTTTTTGTGAGGACTAATATCTTTATGTTCTCTCTTCTCATCGCTAGGTGGCAAGTCACAAGATAACGTCTCCACCCAAGCCGCCCCGCGCTCATGACTGGAAGCTGCTGGTGAAGAATATCCGGGTGACATTTAAGGACCAGGAGGACGGTGCTGCTGGTGAGGGATGCTCCTCTGTCACGTTGGTTCAACCATGGAAACATGACCAAAACACTGAAAGCGTTCCTACAGCTTTAAATGTGCCCCTGCTTGATGTAGCTACTAGCTAACAGTAGCCTGCTTGAGTTAGCTACTAGCTAACAGTAGCCTGCTTGAGTTAGCTACTAGCTAACAGTAGCCTGCTTGAGTTAGCTACTAGCTAACAGTAGCCTGCTTGAGTTAGCTACTAGCTAACAGTAGCCTGCTTGA
>JACXGI010010794.1:0-12498 GCA_016801175.1 Esox masquinongy
AGCTGATTAGAGTGTGGCACCAGGTGTCTTCAATATTGAACCTTTTCACAATATTCTAATTTTCTGAGATACAAAATTTGGGGTTTTCATTAGTTGTCAGTTATAATCATCAAAATTAAAAGGAATAAACACTTGAAATATATCAGTCTGTGTGAAATGAATGTATACATTATACAAGTTTCACTTTTTGAATGGAATTTCTGAAACAAATCAACTTTTTGATGATATTCTAATTATATGACCAGCACCTGTATATTACCTTATAAAAATAACTATGTTGACTATTGGTAGGGTTCTAGATAAAAAAATCCATCCATTTACCTGTTCCAGGCTGTCTTCTATACGGTCTCTGGAGCTAGGGCAGGGTTTCCTAGGACTCAAAATGGACACCATGTCCCTCTTCATCTGCTGCAGCACCTTCTTCAGCTCAGCATTCTCCAGCATTAAGGCCCTCTGACGGGCCTCATAGTCACTCAGCAGTGACTTGTACATCTCCTCCTCATGTCTACAATAAGGGCAAATAAACACCTTTATCAAAGTGGGAACACCAAAACCATCAAGGAATTTGCTGCATGAAAAGTCGATGAAAGCACCTAAAACAGAAATGGTTCAGTTAGACTATTGTTACCTTGCCTCCACCTTTCCAGTCTTCCATTGGCTTCTCTTCCCATCAGCCCGTCCCAAGTAGTTCAACACATCGATCGCTAGTAGAGAAACATGAAGGAAACTTAATTCACAGCAGTGATTGAGCTGCATTAACTGAAGTGTGGCGCTGAGCAAACACTGGAACACAGCCAGTTTACAGCCCAACATTGTTTTCAGGGTTCTTAGTAGAAAAAGAGGATCATTGATTGACTTCCAACAGGCTTTAGAATAACAAGGGGACATTTTCAGGCACCTATACCTAGCTTCTTATCCCGCTTGTCCACCAGTAGCTGGTTGAGGCGTTCTTTGAGCTTGGTGCTCTCCCTCTCCTTCCTCTTGGCATCATGGGTATACTGAGAGGCTCTGCTGGCAATGATGCTTTGGAGCTTCTGTACCTGGGTTGTGTTCAGAAAAGAGAAATCCTTTGAAACAAACTACCTGAACTTATTCAACTTTGACAGTTTTGTGTTGCTGTGGTGAGCACTGGTAAGTATTATGTTGGATAAGGTTGTCCAACATGATTTGGTTAATTTGCTCAGACCACATTTCCCCATGAATGCTTGCAGCTACATAAACACGTCACTCAATATACAGTGCAATGACTAAACATCTTGACAAAGTTAAACACCTTACCTCATCTTTCTCTGTTTTCAGGCAATTCTGCAGGGTCTTGATTTTGAGTTGCAGTTGCCTCTCTACCTCATGCAGTCCTGACTTCTCTCTTTTGGAGAGTTCTAGCTGATCCTACAAGCAGAACATAGTTGTGTACATATTATATCAACACAATTTCGCATTCTCAATATGTGCTTACCATGACTACAAAATCATATAAAATCTATAAAATCATAAAATAATGTATTCTAAGCAGTAATCCCCTTTCCAGATTCCCAAGTACATTACATATATAATAGTTTCACAGAATTTGCAGGATGTTTTCTGTTAATGAAATTGGACAATGTTTATATGGTATAAATCATATTATGATCCCATTCCAAACAGGTTAATCTTTACCTCTTTGTCAGTCTTTGCCTTTAACATAGCCATTGCTTCTGGTAAAAGCAAGACACATTCAACTTTGACCCCATTGTTGTGACTGTTATCATTATATCACAACAGAGGCTGTCTGGTAAATTCCTTAATTTTATTCAGACCATGCTGCTTTCACTGCTTCACATCCACAACAGTAGGTGAAATAGTTGACCTGTTATGGTGAATAAACAGCTGGCCACTAAAAATGTTGTCAGAGAGCCAATGCTCTGCTAATTATATGAACTGGTTAGACAAATATGTCAATATCCATTTGTTTATTAAGGTCTTACAAACCATAAGGCTAATAAAATGTATTTTCAAATTAACAGAGTAGCATATTTTCAAGCATTGGTAAAGCTTTATGGGAAAGTGGAGGTGAGTTTTTGCTGAAAAAAGCAGTGCGCAGGGTTTTAACTCATGCTGCAGCAGTACATGTGCATCAGAGGTGGCAGCCCAGACCGCTGGTCCACAGCAAAAAAGGCCAGAAACATATCGAAACAAAAAGTAAATCTCAATTGATACACGTTACCCTTTCGCCAGAGATATCCCAGAGAGTAGTACAGCGGAATACATTGTGTCACCCAGTGTGTATTGTAGTCACGTGACACATTTGGACTAGGTTCAGAGGTCAAATGACACATCTGACCCATGTATAAACAGAGAGATAGAGAGATGCTAATGACGTTAACTAGCTAAATAGGTTAGATAGCTAAGTAACTCTACCTCTTGCGACAAATAGCTTGCTCAGCTGTTTCAGAAACCAGTAACATACTATCTAGAAATAAGAGTGAGTGTTATCAGAAATAGCTTCTTTTGATCAGCTGTGCTGTCAGCAGCAAGGCATGCT
Organism: Esox masquinongy; assembly: GCA_016801175.1. NCBI lineage: Eukaryota > Metazoa > Chordata > Actinopteri > Esociformes > Esocidae > Esox > Esox masquinongy. Next base: position 2,522 of record JACXGI010010794.1, read on the forward strand.
TGTTGTGATTTTTTGATCACAGTGTGGCACAATGTGTTGTGCAAACAAGTCGCACTTATCACAAAGCTCTGTATGCGCAATTCATTACAGTCCAAAATCTGAATAGGAAAGTGTCTCAAACATTATTTAAAATGAAATGTCATCCTGATAACTTGTTCATATGAATAGGCCCTTAGGCTACATTCCCTTGCATGAACACATTGAACGAACAAGGCCTGTATTTGATAGTATTAATTATAGAATGAAATAAACATTTCACAAAATAGTTCCATTTTGAAATGGCCCGTTCCTTTATTTTTAGGGATGCAACAACAAGAATTCTTTGCCGATACTAATAACCAATATTCTTATAACACAATCGGCCGATACCAATGTTTTTGTCATTTTGTACCTGTGCACCCTAGCATGAAATAAATAAATGTAGCTTCTGTTGATGCTTCTACTAAGCACAATAAATAGAATAATTATAAATTATGTGAGAAAATGAATATTCTCTCTCTGTAGTTGTACAACCCTATTTCCAAAAAGGACAGGGACTGCGCTTAATGAAATGGACAGTGCTTAATGATGTGCAAATCATTTAATCCCTTTATTTAATTGAAAATAGTACAAAGACAACCCAAATCAAACGTTGAACGAAAGACATTTTATTGTTTTTGGAAAAATATATGCCCATTTTTAACTTGATGCCAGCAACAGGTTTCAAAGAGGTTTCAAAAAAAGGACAGGGGCATGATTATTACTGTGTTGCACCTCTTATTTAACAACACTCTGTAAGCGTTTGGGAACTGAGGAGACCAATTGCTGTAGTATTGAAAGGGAAATGTTATCCCCTTCTTGCTTGACATAAGATTTCAGCTGCTCAAATGTTTGAGGTCTCCTTTGTCGTATTTTTCGTTTCATAATACGCCAAATGTTTTCAATGGGTGACAGGTCTGGACTGCATGCAGGCCAGTTTAGCACCTGGACTCTTTTACTAAATTTGTGGATGCAGCAATGTACTGTGTTCATAGGAAATGGTTTTCTGAAGTGTTCCTGAGCCCATACAGTGATTTCCACAACAGAATCGTGTCTGTTTTTAATGCATCATGGAAATCATGGAGATCATGGAAATCCAATACTGGTTTTCAGCCTTGTCCCTTGCATACAGAGATTTCTCCGGATTCTCTGTAGATGATGAAATCCCCACTCTTTGCAATTTTACGTTGAGAAAGAGTATTCTTAAATTGTTGCACTATTTGCCCATGCAGTCTTTCACTTCTGACAGACCCATCCTCTCTGGAATGATCTTTTAATACCCAATCATGAAACTGACCTGTTGCCAATTGACCTAATTAGTTGTGAGACATTTCACCAGATGTAGGTTTTTTTAGCATTACACAACTTTTCCAGTCTTTTGTTGCCTCTGTCCCAACTTTTTCTGAAATGTGTTGCTGGCATCCAATTCAAAGTGAGCATATATTTTTCAAGAAACAATAAAATGTCTCAGTTTCAACATTTCATATGTTGTCTTTGTACTATTTTCTATAGAATATAGAGTTTAAATTATTTGCACATCTTTGCATTCTGTTTTCATTTCCATTTTACACAGAGAATAAATAATAACCCTAAAATAAGGACACATTAAAAAAACAGTAATTGAGACTGCTGAAGAAAAAAAAAGAAAAGAGGTTGAGACTGGTGTTTTGCGAGTACTATTTAATGAAGCTGCCAATTGTGGACCTGTGAGGCTTCTGTTTCTCAAACTAGACACTCTAATGTATTTGTCCTCTTGCTCAGTTGTGCACTGGGGCCTCCCATACCTCATTCTATTCTGGTTAGAGCCAGTTTGTGCGGTTCTGTGAAGGGAGTACTACACCTGGTTGTACGAGATCTTCAGTTTCTTGGCAATTTCTCGCATGTAATAGCCTTCATTTCTCAGAACAAGAATAGACTGACAGGTTTCAGAAGAAAGTTCTTTGTTTCTGGCCATTTTGAGCCTGTAATCAAACCCACAATTGCTGATGCTTCAGACACTCAACTAGTCTAAAGACGGACAGTTTTATTGCTCCTTTAATCAGCACAAACGTTTTCAGCTGTGCTACTCTAACAATTCAGCTGTGCTACTTTTTAAAATGATAAATTTGGATTAGCAAACAACGTGCCATTGGAGCACAGGAGTGATGGTTGCTGATAATGGGCCTCTGTACACCTATGTATACATTCCATTAAAAAATTGAAAATTCTGCCGTTTTCAGCTATAAGAAGTCATTTACAACATTAACAATTTCTACACTGTATTTCTGATCAAGTCGATGGTTTTTAATAGATTCTTTAAAAACAAAGACATTTCTAAGTGACCCCAAACATTTGAAAAGTAATGTTCACATATTTTTTTAAAAGCCAGTGTGCCCTGTCCAAAGCATTTTCAGGATAATAAACAGTGAACTGCCTTAAGGACAAAACCCAATACATTTAAATGGAGAGAGTTAATGCAATAAAAGCATTTCTGTGAAGTTTTGTGATTGATAAGGTTTACTATTGGAGAACGACAGAATGATTTTAGCTTGCCAAAATACAGCAAGATGAAAGGGAACGTTTAAAAGAAAAGGATTGGCATGAATTTTTAACACAGGTCGATTGAGGGAAATTAAAGTGCAGGCTTTTTTGGATACATTTCAGATTTAAAGAAATGTCTGCAAAAAGTTGCAGCGTGGTCAAATTGATGTGTTTTCTTCTTTGAATGAACAGGATATAGGTAGTAACGTGAGATGACTTCGCTGAAATAATATTGTGATGTTGAAGTAAAGTCCTTGTCTCAGTGTTTCGCCTAACTTTCCATACCTGCCCTAACCTAGCTCCCTGATCGGGTTTTACAAACAAAATGTACCCTGCCAAGAAAACAATTTACAATTTAGGAAAGACAGTCTGACTGACCTTGAGTCTGGAATTGGTGATCTGCATGTGTTCAAGGGTACTGGAGTTCTTGAGCTGCTCTACCTCCTGCTCCTCCAGCCTGCGCTGGCTGTGGTGGTGCATTTGGAGCAGCTCATACATAATGTTCAGGGCCGGCACTGTGTTCAGTCCCCCACTGTCCCCCAGTGAGCTGGCCTCAATACAGGCAGAGGAGAATCCCAGAGAGTCCATCTCCTGTAAAAGCCCCAAAACAGGGCAGACAAATGGGTTAGCAGCATCCAGTGACAATTTAACTAGATCAAGCACTGAACAGCTTCTGATTGGGCCTGGGTGATATGGCCAAGACAACTGATACCACAGCGTATTTGTTTCCCCCCCGATATGATAACAATGAAAACATAAAATAAATACAAATACATTTTCAAATGGAATGTTATAATACGAGTTGGTTTGGAGTGTCTGGGTGTTTTACATGGCTTTCCGTTATTGCAGTGGTTCCCAACCAGTGGTACTTGGACACCTTGGGGGAACTCAGCCTATCTATAGGGGGTACCTGTGAAGACTAATGAGACCACAGGCCTACCGGCGAAATTAACATAAGGGGGTACGTCGGGGACAGCAAAATTCAGTTGGTGGTACAGTAACCAAAAAACGTTGGGAACCACTGTTTTAAAGCGTTGGCCTAAAATAAAGAAATGTAAATATAATTCAGTTTTTACATCCACTCATAGGTTTCAGATTCTCCCACTTGTCTGTTTCACACAAAACAACTTTTTAACAGAAAAACTAATTAAACACCAGATAAATGCTCAAACCATATCACATAACTTTAGAGGATTTCAGTTTTGAGTGTACTGTATATGCATGTACATTTAATTCAAGTGCACACCAGCAAGAAAATTTATGGTTAGCAGTGTTTCTGTACGGGGCATGTGCTTACAGAGCTTGCTAAATAAAACCCCTGTTTGTTCCTCTCCCTCCAATGCTTCGTAGCAGTTAAGAAGAATATAACATTTGCAATTTTGCAATAGCATATTTGTTGCTCTTTCATTACTATTGAACCACAATATACATCTAGAATTATCTTTTCATCACCAAGCCCTAAGTCAGATGAATAAAACCTCACAAAAAGTAGTAAAATAAACACATTGCTATAAAGAAGTAGCACATTATACAAAGACTCTCAGAGTTAAGAAAGAGTAAGGATTTTTTTATATGTACTCTAGATCCTAGGCATTTAAGTACCTGATTTATGTACAAGATACACTGGGGAATATTCTCCTCAGTGCAGAAGGCACTTAACATATTGTAGGAGCTCTTGGACAGTGGCATGGTTGAAGTTTGCATTGCAGAAAGGCCGTTATGATGCCTTGAGGGGGACATCGTCATTCTTGATATGCTGGAGATCTCGTGGTTTGCTAAACAGAGCAAGGAAATTGAGAAAACAAACAATTTATACATTACAAGTTGACTCGGGCAGCTACAAGGATTCAAATAAACTGAACAAAAATATGAATGCAACATGCAACAATTTCAGGGATTCATATAAGAAAATCAGTATATTGAAATACATCTATTAGGCCCTAATCTATGGATTTCACATTACAGGGAACACATACACAACTGTAAAATGCTTAATAATCCTCTATTTCACGCTGAGTTTCTACTTTTGTTCTGTTATATAATAAAACCAAACAATTTCCATATTTTTTTCCCTGGGACTTCATTTTAATAAAATACCTATTGATGGCTCTATGGTTGCTGTTGTCCACGAGTCTCCCATGTCAGCACAGTGTCAAGACGGTAATGAGGTCATCCATGAGCTCCACCGACCAGAGACTGCACTTACTGAAAAATAATCCTGAAATAGAACAGCAAGCCAATAATGTAAGAGTCCAGGATAATGGGGGTGAGTCTTCACCAATGCCATACGAGATTAAACGTAATCTGTTTTGTGCCAGCATGTGTCGGAGTGGGGGGTGGGTAAGGCTTCTGGCCCGGGACATTACACTGAACTGTAGTAGTAGGGTGATACTTTGAGCTTGGGTGAAGAGGGCTTGCACATTAACTAGGCTACTACTGTATGTATGGTCATATGCCACAAAATAACTTTTTAAATGCACAAACAGACATTTGCTGACAATACACAAACAGTGCTGTGTGCAAACTTTAACATCGCCATTGGCACTAAATTCAAGATGCTTGGTCTGAAACAATAAATAAAGAGGAAAAAAAACCTATAAGGTCTGATCGGTATCCTCCTTCAGTTGTTCACAACCATTAGACTACAGTATGATCCTTAAGAGTTTTGTGGTGAAACAAGTGCCAACGCATCCTCCACTTGCCACACTTCAAAGAGGCTACTAGCACAGTTGACATATATAGCTCAGTTGACATGTGCTCTGCTGACATATTGCACTGTGAAGTAGGCTTTATAATAAATATTCAGACTTGGTACCTCAATACCTTTTCATGAGAACATATAAGGAAGAAAATTAAATGAAAATGTAGAAAGTCGGCAAGTGTTTGGATGAATAGACACAGTGAATTAAAGAACCCTACATATACCATATGTCAAAGCCAATCAAAACTATAGTAGGCCTATATGCAAATAGCGAATTTGCTACAGGAGTAATCTCGTTTAACTGGTAAATGTGTTTACAGGCTGTAGCAAAAGTAAAAACATTAGATCATTGGAAAGGATGAATTAAATCATTCCCCTGTACGTTTAACTGCAAATATATAAATTCCACAGGAGTCCTCTTAAATTTGGTAATGTCCTCACCAAACAACCATAACTAAGAGGTAGTCTCTCTCCCCCTCTGTTGCCCACACCAACTACACAAGAGCATCAACTACACAGATCAGCAAAAACTACAATCTACAGTCCTAGTAGTAGAGGTTAGCCGATCGAACCACATACGTGGGGAAAACACCTTCTCAGGCGTCCTTATCTATAGAGCCAGGCTGCATACGTACAGCAGACTTATATGCGGTGATACTCACTCCCAAACTAACTGTGCCATATGACCTGTTACACTTCGAGGGCACAATTACGCGTTGATAACATACGAGTCAGCAACTTATAGAACCATAACCTTACACCCGACTTGTATGACGTCAATTACCTATCTAGCCGTTTTTTCAGTTTCACAAATTGCACTATCGTTAATCTGCTAAATCAGCAGTTAATCTGTTTTGTGTGGTTGAAGTCGCGTACCCGCAGTTAAGGACTAATATTAACGTTAAAAACCTAGCTGGCTAGTAGTAAAGCACACTGTTGTAGCTGTATTTACGGTAGACGGTGCTATATAACTGTACAGTACTGCTGCAAGTACGTTACGGTATATTTCGCTAGCTTAACTTCGTTTGATAAAACGAATCTATATTTATTTTCGAAAGTTTGCTAACAAAGCTAGCTAGCACGTTAGTACCGCACGTAGATAGTGCTAGGGATAATTATACATGTACTCACTTGACTTACTGTCTAGACTGTACAGTAGTTACTTACCCTGCCTACTAAGCCAACTCGATCGATGCGAATCCGAGAATGGTACAGCAATGTTACACTTCACTGTACAATGAGGGATCAGTCTCGGTCTGCGAGTAGCTAGTTCTTGCCACTTACAACATTGTGCTTACTTGACACACTGTTTTAAGTTGACCTCTTTCTGGCTTCAAAACTAACACCGCAGCCATTGGCGAGCCGTTGTCAAGCAACCAGTACCAGTCCGCTGTATTGGATCATGCGCACCACCTTCGCTCCTCACCTTTGACGGACAATTTATGCAAATTAGGTATGATATCGGTGTCAGGTAAATGTGGCTCCCATACTATGGCTGTTCGATCTTTAAACGTTTAGAAAACGTCTATTTTACCAAAATATTAAACCCAGCAATGTTGTGGAAATGTGTATTGAGAGATTCGAACGGCCGTTTTACCCAAACTGGAATCGTGGAAAGAGGGGCCACGCATTTCCTTTACCAGGTTCTACGTTCTAATAAATGTGAGATGAATGCAACCATAAGTTATATAATATCATGTTAAATTAAAATACCACCCATATAGCAATTTATGTTATCATAGTTACATAACGTTTATAGTTATATGATACAATATCCGTTTAAAGAGAAATATTGTTCATTAGATACAGTTCAAACTATACATTTCCAAACACAGTGATTCAATGTCCACTAGTAATGCACACAGACACACTCACAAACACAACACGTCCCAGGAAATGTATCACATGCCCTTATTTAGTACAGGATTTATTTGAAAGACTTTAAACTTATATTTTCTATTTGAAGTATTATGCCAGGAGGAATTGAATTATAACACACACGCGAACATGTGCACACACACACACACACACACACACACACTTATGGCATCTTTACAGGTTCTATCCAAAGCAGCAGAAAGTGGGTTCGTGTTCTATGCTGTGCTTCCCAGGGTCTGGCTGGTCTGAACATTCAGCCATGAAGGCCTGCAGCGGGGACACCAGGACCCTGTCCTTCTGGTGTTGCTAAAAAGAAACAGTAGAGCAGTTCACTTTTTTAGTATCTTACATATTCCCTAAATTGTCTGCTGTTATATTACATTAACGTTGGTTGATATTTATTATTATAGGCACACTAGATAAAAATAATGGAAATATGTTTTGTCATATTAATATAATTGCTACAAGGAAATACATTGTTTTCGATCAAGTAACACATTTTCTCAAAAAGAGAGGATAAAAAATAAACACCCCTAAAGATTCATATGAATAACAGTAAACCTGCAATAATATTCTGTATATTGGTCTTGAGGTTATCCTTGGCTTCAGTGAGCTGGAGCTGACCTGAGCTAAGTACCTTATAAGTTCTACTGCTTGGGCCCCTGTTTCTTTTTGTAAAAATTATTATATAAGTATTTTGGAGTTGCTGCACTTAAAGAAAAAAATTCTGTGCCATGGCAAGAGATTTTCAATTTCTCCAACATATATATGCATACAATATACTTTACACTGCCCTCCGTAACTACTGGGACATTAAGCTTTTTTGATTTTAGTTTTTGTACTCCCAAAGTTTCTATTTGTGGATAAAGTATTCATTCTCAGCTTATATTTGAGGATAATTGTGGACCGGTTTCACGCTATAGAAATGAGAACACTTTTTATAGATCGTCTATTTCAATCAGGGCACCAAAAGTGTCAGGACAATTAGTTAAAAAGTTATTTCTGGTTATTCAGGTGTTTTGGCTTATGATTTTTATAAGAAAGCATTGAATGTTTAGTCTTGATTCGCCTTGGGAAACTGCTATTGTTGTCTGTTAACATGAGAAACAAAGAAGTGCTGATGAAGGACAAGGAAAAGAAAAAAAACAAATTAAACACAAACAAAACATTAACCTTACCAAAAACAACAGTTTTCACATCATTAAAAAGAATGAAGACACTGTTAAGCTCAGCAACCGCATACGACCTGGTACGCCAAGAAAGTCCTTTACAGTGGATGACTGAAGAATGCTCACCATAATAAAAGAAAAAATATTATGATTTAAAAACTAATTCTGAAGTGTGCAGAAATATCATGTCTGCTAAAGTTCAAGCAAATGCCTTCAAATTCATTGGACAGTGATTAATCAAAGTTAAACTATGACCCTCAACATTCAATGCTTCCATAGCAACTAGGGTGTTTTTCAAGGCCAAAAAGTGGAAAGCAGTCGATCTCCAGATTTGAATCAAATTCAACATCTCTTTGAATCAAATTCAACATTAAGGCAAAAAGTCCTGAAAACAAACATCTGATGATGGCTGCAGTCCAGGCCTGGCATAGCATCAACAGAGAAGATACCTAGTGTCGGGTGGGGATCAATAGGGTGATGACTTCTGTCAGTTATTGCATGAAAACTTATATTCAATCAAGTAGTAAACATAAGGGCTTTATTGAGACATGATATGAATCTGCCCCAATGTGTTTGATTCCCTGAAATAAGGCGACTATGCGTAAAACGTTTTGTCATTTCCTAATGCTGAAACCAATATGTAAACAAATACCCTCAAATAAAAACTGACACTTCATACTTTCACCCTATAGTAAATGTTGGATTTAAATCCAAATGTTTGGAGAAAAGCCAATATAAGAAAACAATTTTTTACTGTCCCAATATTTATGGAGGGTTCTTTAGCTTAGTCTTCATATTTTTCATACAGTGAGTCTTTTGTTCACTTTTGTTGGCACACAAAGGAACACTTGTTGGCTCCATTAAAGTAGCAGGCTAGCTATATAAAACATACTCCTGTGCAAACATGCCTTCTGTAATGTTGGTTTCAAGTGGACTTATTCAAATAATGTAAATGAATAAGACATTAGTGTATTTAATAAAGGCTTTAGGTTAGGTCACATAAGCCCTTTATAATACCGCCTGGTGGCTGAGTGGAGTGGTAGTGAACACTTTTTTCTGTTAGCACATCGGAGGTAGCATAGTCAAAATCAGTGTCATCATTTTACCAAGGGGGCAACAGAAAAATCAGGGGTGCTACTGCCCCCACAGCGTCCGTAATTACACAGTGATGGCATAGGGGACCAGTAACTTTATCTTCAAACATGGAAACATATGCATTTTTTCATACTTTGTTCATCACTCTCCTACCTTGTTCTGATTTCATTGAAATATCAAATTCAATGAAACACATGATTATCACTGTTTTTTGACAAGACCTTTAATTGAAGTGCAAAGCTAACCTTGATGGTCTCGTATGTGTCTGTGATGAAGGCGATGAACAGACTGAGCAACATGTAGCTGAACAGAGAGATGAAGGAGTAGAGGTAGAGCCTGCTGAACAGCCACACAATGTAGTTCTTCTCTCTCATCTTCTTAAATGTGGAATACGAGTCGTCACCAATGATCAGAGAGAACAGGCACTCTGTCACCTTGTCCAATGTCCGGAACTGGAAGAAATCGAATGAGCACCACTGCGTTAAGGTATGGTGTTATAAATTATTATTATAATTTATAAACTTTTGTTAGTTGATAGTTTAAAAATATGTAATAAACAATTACAGAAAGCTAGATTAAAATAGTAGCTCTTCATA